>BGZK01002775.1:0-42743 GCA_005406025.1 Eumeta japonica
AAACTGGGAGAATGTTGTTAACTTAGTCTGTACTTTTAAATACAATTTCTTTTCCCTACCATCTGCTTATTAACATTGCACCTTAGACTCCTAACTTCATTTTCATGTATAACTTCACTTTACCTCAAGTAAATTAATTTTATTGCATCTTCCGTTACAACTGTACAATATTTAAAAATTTTTCTTTTTCCTGGCGTCATCCAGAATTTCCGGAAGTGCCGCCTCGAGACCGCGACACCACTTCTGCTTCAGTGCCGCACGCCCGAAAGAACATATCACAGTCCCGAGAACGTGCAGCACATCCTGAATTTTGACGGGGTCGCAGGCGCAGTAAGTGAGTCCCGCAGCTAAACCTAAACAGGTACTGCGCGAACCCACCATGACCTGTAAATGTCTGCGCCATGGGACGTCATTTCGTGTCGCTAAGGACCCTGTACGCTTTTTCCACTCGGGGAAAGAAGCACTTAGTGATATCACCAGTGCTTCCTCGGCGTATCGTTGCTGCCACTCTTCCAGGCTCGCCGCCCTGATCACCTTTTTAGCGTACGACAGCGGAAACCTATCATAGTCCGCTGCCGTCTTTGGTGAGGGCGGCGCGCCTGGCGAGTTCGTCTGCACGCTCGTTACCCGCGATTCCGGCATGCGCTCTAACCCAGAATAGGCGCACGGCCCTGCCTCCGCAACGATCTCGGAGATGTCGCGCCTAGCTTCTTGAGCCAGAGGGTGATAGGTCTTCAGGCCGGTCAATACCTCCAAAGAAGACTTGGAATCGCTGAAGATGTTACCAGCCCTTCCCTACCATTTTCACCTCCGTATCGCTCTTGCAGCGCGACCATCTCAGCCTGGAAGACCGTGCAGAAGGGATCGAGCGGAGCGTCGAGCACCAGGTCTCTCCCGTCCCGCCATTCGGTCAGGGCCGCACCGACTTTGCCCTCAATACGGCTTCCGTCGGTGTAGATCTGCGGCCCGACCACCGCGAGACGGTCCACCGTCTGGGAGTCGAGGTTTCGACGCCTCGTACCCGATCTCGCACGCGCGCAGGGTGAAGCAAGTCGCCGAAATACACGGTCTCTCGAGCTCCCGGTCGACGTGTCCCCTAAGTCTTTCCGCGCTTCACTCATACAACCAGGCCGCCTCCACCCTTATGTCGAGAGGAAGCAGCCTCGAGAGGATCAGCGCAGAATGCAGGGACACTGTACGGTGAGCCCGGCACGCCTTAAGAGCGACGCTGCGCTGGACAGCGTCGAGCATCTTGCGCACGCCGAGCTTCCTGTCGCCGGTGCCCAAGCGCACGATGCGTACAGCACGGTTGGCTCGATTACGGTAATGTATATGGTCCTCACGACCTCCGGACTCAGACCCCACGTCGCCTTGGCCGCTCGGGCTAAGCCTTTATAAATATTTGTAGCCTTTACAAGCCTTGGCGACATGAGGAATGAACGTCAGCTTCCTGTCTATGGTCAGACCGAGGAGGCGTATTTCGCCAACAAGCTGATCTGCTCGCCGTTCATGTGCACCACTGGGTCGTCATATTTCAGCTTTTGGTCAGCACCATCGAGTTTGTTTTCGATGGTGCGAACCTCAGCTTATTTCTGACTCCCCAGCAGTGCACGCGAGCTAGAGCGTGATTGGCCTCCTCCTCGATCGACGAAGCTGACTGCCCGGAGAACATGAGGACCACATCATCCGCAAACGCCTGAACGTATACGCCGAGTTCCCCGAGTTCTCGGAGTAAGGAGTCCAGAATGAGATTCCAGAAGGTTGGACCGGCTATAGAGCCCTGTATGCAACCCTGGAAGTTCCTCTGGACTCCTCCAGCGTATCGCACTATCACCTCCCGGTCCCGAAGGTAGCCCTTCACCATGCCATAGAGGTTCACTGGCATTATAAGCGAGCAGCTGGCCTCAACGCCGGCCACCACGCGTTATCGAAGGCGCCTCTATGTCCAATGACACCATTAAAACTATCTTTTGAGATTTAACTCTTTGTAGATGTATGTCATCAGATCATAAAGGGCATCCTCCGTCCCGCGCTGCGGTGGCATGAAGCATCCTGCGTCGCCTGCAGCTTGGCATCGTGCTGGAGGCGCCCGACCAGCATCCTTTCCACTGTTTTGCCCAGCACAGGGAGCAGGCCTATGGGCCGGTAAGACTTAGGACGGGTAATCGTCCTTGCCCGGCTTGGATACCTTTATGGCCGCCACCTTCCAGGCCCGGGGAAAGTATCCCAGCTCTAGGCACTTATTTGCCATCGCTAGAACACTCCCAGGTCCCGGAAGATCGCAGCCTGGCATATGTCCGACGTGAACCCATCAATGCCGGCCTTTCGAGGATGAAACGCCTTAAGGGCGTTTTTAACCTCAGCCCCGGTAAAGGTGGGTCCACCCGGGCAGATCCCCCGAAGGGTGGACGATCCCCGTCGGTTTGCCTTCTGACTTCCGCATGATGCGGATATCAGTATCGACCCGGTCATCAGGGAAGGTTTCCGCCAGGGAGGGCCGACCTGTTCGGACTTAATACTAGTCCCGAGTCGGTTTGAAGTAGGATATCCTCCCGGTTTTTCCCGTTTCCCTGATGACCCTGTAGATGCCGTCCCACAGGCTCTCCCCGTCCCAGAGCAAAACCGCTTCCAGCTCGCGGTCTGCGCCTCAGCCGCTGCCCTTTCGTAAACCTCTTTGGCCTGCACATATTCCCGACCACGTACTCCCGCCTGCTAGCCGCGTTTCGGATGCGCCGCTTCGCGCATCCTTTAGCCCCTCTAACTCGGGACTCCACCAGGAGTTTCAGTCTACGCTTCGAGTTTCTAGGTGGGATAGAAATTTCATGCTTGTTGGATGCATTCGGTGTAGGCCTCCACGATCCCATCGAGTCGGTCGCACGAGTCCACAGATTCCACCATCTCGACGGTCAGAGCCCGTTCAGCGAGAGCAGCATCCATGGCTGCTGCGAACTCGGACCATCGAGCCTTTGCTGTTGTAGACCCGTGTACCGGTGGGGTTGAGGACCGGACCGCTTCCCCATTCGCACGGCAAACGTGACCGCGTTATGGTCCGAGGATGTTACATCTCGGACCACCTGCCATTCCTCCACTCTATCCAGTAGAGCGGAGCCGCACGCAGTCACATCCACCACGCTCCTGAAGAGACGGTCCCCTATACACCTCGAACGTGGGCGTATTGCCCCTGTTCAAGATGTGCAGCCCCTCAGCATCGAAGAAATCGCAGATCCACCCCGCGTGCATCATCATGCTCACTACCCCACCACACGCCCACGCGTTGACGTCGCCCCCAGGATTATTTTGTCCGTCCCGAGTTTAGAGCAGACGTATCGCACGCGATCGAGGTACGGGCCGATGGGCATGTCCTTCGACACCGACACAACGCCAATCCTGCAGTTTCCGGCTACGATACGGCACGTTTTCGTCGATGAGGGTCTGATCCTCCTCGACGTCCACGCCACTGTCCAGGACTATGATGGCGGCTTTGACGGGTCCCCTTCGGAGTCGCCTTTGGACGACTCTGCATCCTGGTACCGTCGCAGCTCGCCAATACTCCCAACATAGGGTTCCTGGACTAGGGCTACCGCAATTCCGCCTATCAGCCTCAACGAGCAGCTCAGACGTAGCGAGTTTGCTGCGCTGCAAGTTGGACTGAATAAACCGCAGGGATACGTGGCCAGTTTTCCCGCGGACAATCCCTCGGCCAATTCTGTGCGGGCGGTGAGTCCAGGCGCCGGCGGCTAACAGTATGCCACCTTTGACCGAGCTATCTCGTCCCATTTATGCCGAACACTGCACTCCGAGCTAAACGCTCCATGCGCAGTGTCGGCACGACCGGCTCACACAGTTTATGCATCTCGGGGCTCCCCGCGGTCCGAGACTGGCACTTGCGCTCACGTGGTCCCCCGCAATGGGCACACTTCTCAGATGCTTCTTTGCAGAAGCGCCTAGAGTGTCCGTAGCCCAAACAGTGCGAG
Source organism: Eumeta japonica (assembly GCA_005406025.1). NCBI lineage: Eukaryota > Metazoa > Arthropoda > Insecta > Lepidoptera > Psychidae > Eumeta > Eumeta japonica. The sequence continues at coordinate 3,975 of BGZK01002775.1, forward strand.
CACTGTGAGAGGAGACTGGTCCCAGACCGGGCGCCGTTGCAGCCCCACATAAACGTATGCGGCCTTTATTAGGCGCTTATATGCTCGGTCGTGACCTCCAGCACCGGATGGCACCGAGGTCATTTCTGGCACGCCTTCTGTAGCACACCTTGCCCTCTCCCGACTCCATCGAGACCGTCGGCGATGTGCTTATTTTGGGTCCTCAGGGACTCGACGATGTCCCGTCCGTATTGATCTTGAGGACGTCCCGATGACGACCGTAGGCAGCTTTTTCACCTTTCGAGACTTTAAGATCAGCCCCGCGAATCTTGAGCCGCTCCTCTATTTTCAGAGCATCCTCTGCGGAGGAGCAGCTCATCACTACTTTTGATTCCCGGTTCTTAGCCGGTCCACGGCCACCCATCCCCTAGCGTCTACCACCTGCGCAGCCTAGCTACGACTTGCTCCGCGGTGTGGTTCTCGCATCTTGAGGATATTATAAGAGTGTGGCTGGCTCCGGACCGGACCTCAGGGCCGGGGATCTTCAGGCGGCAGCAGCCAGGGTTTCGGCCTCGCTGCCGCCTCGGCGTAGTTCTGGGTCGCGGGCCGGTCTCTGTTTCAACCGCCTTACGAATCGCTCCTCCAACTTCGGGACGTCGAAGTGTCCCAGAATTGTCCGTGTCGAGGTTACCTCTACCATCATCTTTTCTATTTGCTTTCTACGTTTAGGATCCTGTCCAGGTTTTGATGTTATTTTGCACTTTTCTCCGCGGCTTCCATCTCTCGCCCTCCTCGCCTTTTCCCGCTCCAGTTCCGCCACGTAATTCGAGCGGGACTCCTCGAGGCGAAGGGCGAGCTCGCCGATCGCCGACAGCTTTCCGATAACGGACTCTTTAACTTCTCGGCTTATATTTTAGGCCCTCGAGCTCGCCCTCGCCTCCATGGCGAGTTTTCCGATTCCAGACGCCAATCTTCCTGTGGGGAGTTGGTCTGGCGGGTGGACGAGGTTTTCGAGGTTCCGGCCGCGGAGAGTTCCCGGACAGGTTCGCTGGTGATTTCGTTCCCAACACGGACAAGGACGGACGGCCAATTTCATTTTAGGCTCGCCCGTCAGCGAAGTCTCCCACCGCCCGCGGTAAATACGCCGACCTCTGATTCCCTGGCGGCCGCTGCGGCAACATCCGCCGGTCCGACCTCCACCACTATCTTGTGGTGCCGGCGCCGCAGCTACCGCCGACACATCATCCGAGGGGCGGTCCGCACCTTCTTTGGCTGGGAGAACTTCGCTTTTTCGGAATTTTCAGGGCGTACCGAGGACAGGTGGTGTTGTCGTCGCCTTCTGCGACAGCCTTTTCACCCCGTCCCAGTCTTTGTTGCCCCCATTGTTGGGACACTTTCCTCGGTCTTGGACACCGCCGTCAACGTCCCTTTAGTAGCCCGCCTTGACGCCATATTCTCTCTGCGCCACCACCGGAAACCGTTCCAGTGCCTAGGGGCTTCGTTAATATTTAAAATTGATTTAATGATTACTATTTAAAATTCTTATGCTATAGGACTTAGTCAAAATTCAATAAAATTGTAAAATAAAATATCAAAATAAAAATATAAACTAAAATTAAGATGTCAAAAACAAACGAATGAAATATCAAAAGCAAAATAAAATATAAATGTCAAATTGTAAAATCCTTAAAATTAATGTATATATAAAAAATCAAATCAAAATAGAAAAATATGTCAAATTGCAGATGTAAAGGAAAACAACAAAGAAAACAAAACAACAAAATAAAATGTCAATATAAAATAATACACTAAAATTTTAATTATGTCATTACCGCTACAGAGCAGCACAACAACACAACCCAATAGGGCACTGACCTGCGACCCGTCTCCCTAGATAAAATTAAGAGACAAAATTGATTTAATGATTACTATTTAAAATTTTATACTATAGGACTTAATCAGATTTCAATAAAATTGTAAAATAAAACATTAAAATGTAAAGTATAAACTACAATTAAGATGTCAAACAAACGAATGAAATATCGAAAGGAAAAATAAAATGCAAATGTCAAATTGTAAAATCCTTAAAATTAATGTATACAGCAAAATCAATCAAAATCAAAATAGAAAATATGTCAAATTGTAAATGTAAACGAAATAACACAAAAACAAACAACAGAATAAAGTGTCAATATAAAATAATACACCAAAATTTCAATTTAATAGTAAATAAAAACAGTTCTAGGGCCTCCCCACTGGCAGGCCAGGCGATCAGCACCTTCCGGGTTGAGACAAATTAAGCCGTCGGCTCAATTAGCGGCCCTTTTGATTTTTCCTCCCTTCCGTGGTCCGATCGCCTCGAGACGGGTCTTGATCGACGCGGATTACTGAGCTCTATAGGCCCCGGAGTTATTTCCTCAATGGGTCAATTATATCCAGAATAAAGTAAGAAAATGTAACAATTTAGTAGTCAAAACAAATTCAATTAAAAATAAATCAAATCAATTACAACACCTAGAGTGGTTTAGGACACAAATTTAAAATAAATTTTTATAGAGGATACAATAAATTCAGAATAGGTCCAATTAATTTCAGATTTTATAGGTGAAATAAAATAAACCAAATCAAAATGAAAGATTAAGTTATATATATAACAAATTTAAGAGTTCTAATCAAATTAATTTACAATCAAATCCGACCTACTCTGAACACAAAACAAAAAATAATTAATCCGCAAGTTAATTATGCAATAGAATTTAGCCACAAGCCGGTTATTAATACTGTAAATAAAATAAATAATTTTTTCAGAGTTTTAACATTCAAATCAATATCAATACTTAAAACGAATGAATAATAATTAGAGTTAAATACATAAAGATTAAAACAAATAATGCTACGTTAAAATTAAACACAAATATCTAAATGTAATAAAATTAAATAATGATAAACAGTAAAACAAGATTAATATTCCAATTTAATTGTCCAAAACTTGTCTATATGTAAACTTTTTAATTAATCCCGCACCCGAGTTGCGCCGGAAACACTTCCGCTATTTCCCAAAATTTCAGTTTTTCCGATTTTTAGCGGGACCCGAGGCCAAGGTCACGGCCAAGGTGTCGTTTTGTACTTTAGGGCGCGCGCCGATTGATGTGTCGCGCCCTGGATGCTACTTCCGGATCTGGGACCCCGTGGTCACGTGGTTTTGACTTGCCGTCAATTTTCCCGATTTTCTTGAAACCGATGATGGGAAAATTCCAAAAATTTTCACAATCGTAGTTAGATAATTGTCCAAAACTTATCTATATGTCAATTTTCTAGTTCATCCTGTCCCTGAGCTACACCCGAAAGCACTTCCGTGTTCTCCCAAAATTTCGGTTTTTCCCGATTTTAGCGAGACCCGAGGTCACAGGGTCACGGCTAAGGTGTCGTTTTATGCCTTCAGGGCGCGGACCGATTATGTGTCGCGCCCTTATGCGACTTCGGATCTGGGACTCGTATCACGTGGTTTTCGGCTTTCCGTCAATTTTCCCGATTTCTTGAAGCCGGTAACGGGAAAATTCCAGAATTTCACAATCGTAGCCAATATCCAAAACTTATCTATATATCGACTTTTAATTAATCCCGCACCTGAGTTTCGCCCGAAGCACTTCCGCGTTCTCCAAAATTTCGGTTTTTCCCGATTTTTAGCGAGACCCGAGGTCAGGGTCACGGCTAAGGTGTCGTTTTAATGCCCTTCAGGGCGCGGACCGATTGATGTGTCGCGCTCCTGGATGCGACTTCCGATCTGGGACCTCGTGGTCACGTGGTTTTCGGCTTTCCGTCAATTTTCCCGATTTCAAAGCTGGTAACGGGAAAATTCCAAGAATTTTCACAATCGTAGCTAATGTAATTGTCCAAAACTTATCTATATATCGACTTTTTTAATTAATCCTGCACCTGAGTTTCGCCCGCATTCCGCTTCTTCCCAAAATTTCGGTTTTTCCCGTTTTTAGCAAGACCCGAGGTCACAGGTCACGGCTGTCGTTTTAATGCCCTCAGGGCGCGGACCGATTGATGTGTCGCGCTCCTGGATGCGACTTCCGGATCTGGGACCTCGTGGTCACGTGGTTTTCGGCTTTCGTCAATTTTCCCGATTTTCTTGAAAGCCGGTAACGGGAAAATTCCAAGAATTTTCACAATCGTAGCTAATGTAATTGTCCAAAAACTTATCTATATATCGTCTTTTTTAATTAATCCCGCACCTGAGTTTCGCCCGGAAACATTTCCGCTTTTCCCAAAATTTCGGTTTTTCCCGTTTTTAGCAAGACCCGAGGTCACAGGGTCACGGCTAGGTGTCGTTTTAATGCCCTTCAGGGCGCGACCGACTGATGTGTCGCGCTCCGGATGCGACGTCGGATCTGGGACCTCGTGGTCACGTGGTTTTCGGCTTTGCCGTCAATTTTCCCGATTTCTGAAACCGGTAACGGGAAAATTCCAAAAATTTTACAAACGGTATAAGTAGTTGTTCAAAAACTTATCTATATGTCACTTTTCTATTCATCCCGTCCCTGAGCTACGCCCGAGCACTTTCGCGTTTTCAAAAATTTCGATTTTCCCGTTTTCCGGGACCAGAGGTCGGAGTGACGGTCGAGGTGTCGTTTATTGCCCTTCAGGGCGCGGACCGATTGATATGTCGCGTTCTGTTTGACCACGGAACTTGGACCTCGTATTACGCGGTTTCAGTCCGGATTTCTCCGAAACGGATGTTCGGGAATCGCGGATTGAGTATACGTGTTACAGGCTACAGGCGTGCCCAAACTTATCCATCACTGCATGTGTCACCGATCCCGTTCCGAGCTATGTCCCGGGAATACGTCCGCGCTTACCTCAGATTTGGTTTTCCTGGTTTCTCCCCTAACGAGAAGCCGCAGGAGGGAGCATGCGATGTCGCAATCGACGACTCTGAAGGGCGCGAACCGAATGACGGTAGCGCGCCGCGCCCGACGTCGGGATCTGGACCCGTGCCACGCGGTTTGTTTTCCGGATTTCCGGCGAACGGGCCACGGGAAAATCCCGAACTCGGCAATACCGCACACCGATGCTCTGCAACCCGGCGACGCCAGGTCAGTCGCCGATCGCTTTCCCGAGCTACACCTCCGGGAATACGTCAGCGGCGGCCTCCAATCCGGTTTTCCGGCGATTGCGGGAGAACCAGGAATCGCAGAGGGCGGAAAGTTCGCTGGCTGCTCCGTCGGGATCGCAGAAGGATTACAGCGTCTACGCTACGACGTCAGTCCGACTCGCGGCCACGATTTTCGGTTTGCTCCGTTTTTCTCTGATCGGGAAGCGAGAAAATCCCGAACTTCTCCCAACGATGTGTTAAGGACACACACCAACAACGGGGCAAAACCCGGGGCTTAGGTTAGGTTAGTTAGGTTAGGTTAGGGTTAGGTTAGTTAGTTAGGTTAGGTTAGGTTAGGGTTTTTTTTTAAAATATTATTTTGCTACCCCGTGGCATGGCGACCACGGCCCTTATATACCATTTTCAGTTCGTTCATCTCTGCTTATATACATCTCTTTGTAATTTTGGGTAGGGAGGGTTAAATAATTCAATGCATGTTTTATGTATGTATATATATCTTTTTTATATCGTCCTCCAATTTGATAACCTGCATTTTATTTAATAAATAATGTATCACATTTTATTGTTTAATCTATTCTATTTATTTTTACATTCTACTCTTATAATATTTACAATATTATTCCCATACCATCCCTATTCTCCGTTTTACACTTAAACTATCTATCGTTCTGTTCTTGACCACGTCCAGTTCCCTGATTCCTACATTCCTTTTCTTTAATTCTATTTAAATTCAAGGTCTTTCTATTACTTTTAGCAAAGAAAATTTTTCCTTTTGGTCGTCTTAACTATTGTTGGAAACTCCTCCCCGACAATGACGCCAATCTCCGTTTGCCACACGCTCCCGCAGAAACATTGACATTCCTCGAGAACGTGCAGCACGTCCTGGATTTTAGCGGGATCACAGGCGCAGTATGGCGAGTCCTTCAGTTTGAACCTATGTAGGTACTGTGAGAACCCGCCATGTCCCGTAAGGGTTTGCGCCAAGTGGGACGTCATTTCCGTTTTCGGAGGACCCGGTACGCTTGTTCCACTCGGGGAAAGAAGCATTTGGTGATTTCACCTGTGCCTCCCTCGGCGTATCGTTCCTGCCACTCTTCCAGGCTCGCCGCCCCACCCTCGCGTACGACAGCGGAAACCTGTCATAGTCCGCTGCCGTCTTTGGTGAGGGCGCGCGCCTGGCGAGCTCGTCCGCACGCTCGTTTCCGCGATTCCGGCATGCGCTCTAACCCAAAATAAGCGCACAGCCCTGCCTTCCGCAACGATCTCGGAGATGTCGCGCCTAGCTTCATGGGCCAGAGGGTGATAGGTCCGGGCCGGCCAATACCTCCAGGGAGGACCTGGAGTCACTGAAAATGTTGACCAGCCCGTCTTTACCATTCTTCACCTCCGTATCGCCCTTTGCAGCGCGACCATCTCCGCCTGAAAGACCGTGCAGAAGGGATCGAGTCGTAGCGTCGAGTACCACGCCCCTACCGTCCCGCCACCCGTCAGGCCGCCCGACTTTGCCTTCGATGCGGCTACCGTCGGTGAAATGCGCGGCCCGACGACGGCGACGGTCCACCGTCTGGGGTCGAGGTCCTCGACGCTCTCGTACCCGATTTCGGGCACGTGCGCGGGGTGAGGCAAATCGCCGAAATACACGGGTCTCTCGAGCTCCCGGTCGACAAAAGTGTCCCCTAAATCTTTTCCGCGCTTAACCTCGTATAACCAGGCCACTTCCCTCACTCTAATGTCTAGAGGGAGCAGCCTCGCGAGGATGAGCGCGGAATGCAGGGACACTGTACGGTGAGCCCGGCATGCCTTCAGAGCGACGCTGCGCTGGACAGCGTCGAGCATCTTCGCACGCCGAGCTTCCTCGTCGGTGCCCAAGCGCACGAAGCGTACAGAACGATAGGCTCTATCACGGTAATGTATATGGTCCTCACGATCTCCGGACTCAGACCCCACGTCGCCTTGGCCGCTCGGGCTAAGCCCTTGTAAATATTAGTAGCCTTTTTACAAGCCTTGGCGACATGAGGAATGAACGTCAGCTTTTTGTCTATGGTCAGACCGAGGAGGCGTATTTCGCCAACCGAGCTAATCCGCTCGCCATTCATGTGCACCACTGGGTCGTCATATTTCAGCTTTTTGGTTAGCACCATCGAGTTTGTTTTCGATGGCGCGAACCTCAGCTTATTTCTGACTCCCCAGCAGTGCACGCGAGCTAGAGCGCGGTTGGCCTCCCGATCGACGAAGCCGACTGTCCGGAGAACATGAGGACCACATCATCCGCGAACGCCTGCACGTATACGCCGAGTTCCCCGAGTTCTCGAGTAGGGAATCCAGGATCAGGTTCCAAAGGTTGGACCGGCTATAGAACCTTGTATACAACCCTTTGAAGTCCCTTTCCTGCCCTCCAGCGTACTTGACGACTACTCCCGGTCCCGAAGGTAGCCTCGGACCAGGCCATGGAGGTTCACCGGCAGCCAAGGCGCGCAGCTGGGTCTCCAACGCCGGCCACCACGCATTGTCGAAGGCGCCCTCTATGTCCAATGACACCATTAGTACGATCTTTTGAGATTTAACTCGATAGATATGTGTCATCAGATCATAAAGGGCATCCTCCGTCCCGCGCTGCGGCGAAGCCATACTGCGTCGCCTGAAGTTTTGGCATTAAGTGCCACTGGAGGCGCCGACCAGCATCCTTTCCACTGTTTTGCCCAGCACAGGGAGCAGACCTATAGGACGGTAAGACTTCGGACGGGCGGTCTTCCTACCCGGCTTCGGGATCACCTTGATTGCCGCCACCTTCCAGGCTCGGGGAAAGTATCCCAGCTCAAGGCACTTATTGGCCATCGCTAGGAACAATCCCAGATCCCGAAAATGGCAGCCTGGCATATGTCCGAGGTGAACCCATCAATGCCGGGGCCTTTCGAGGGTGGAATGCTTTAAGAGCAAACCTAACCTCAGCCCCGGTAAAGGTGGGTCCACCCGGGCAGATCCCCGAAGCTTCGGGTGGTTGACTACTCCCGTCGGTTCGCCTTCTGACTTCCGTATGATACGGATCGTCAGTATCACGGTCATCAGGAAAAGGTTTCCGCCAGGAGGGTCGCTGACTCGTCCGGACCTATTACTTGTCCCGAGTCAGTTTTAATAGGACATCCTCCCGGTTTTTCCCTTCCCTGATGACCCTGTAGATGCCGTCCCACAGGCTCTCTCCATCCTGTGCAGAGCAAAACCGTTTCCAGCTCGTGGTCTGCGCCTCAGCCACTGCCCTTTCGTAAACCTAGCCTGCACATACTCCCCGACCACGTACTCCCGTCTGCCGGGGCCGCATTTCGGATGCGCCGCTTCTTTGTGCGCGCATCTCGTTTCAGCCCCTCTAACTCGGGACTCCACCAGGGTTTCAGTCCACGTGCTCGAGCTTTTACGTGGAATGGCAGCGTCGCAAGCTTGTCGGATGCATTCGGTGTAAGTCTCAACAACCTCGTCGAGTTGGTCGCACGAGCCCACAGATTTCACCATCTCGGTGGTCAGAGTCCGTTCATTCAGAGCAGCATCCATTGCCGTTCCGAACTCCGACCATCGAGCCTTTGCCGTATTGTAGACTCGTGTACCAGAGAGAGGCCGAGGGCCGGATCGTCCCTCCACCCGCACGGCGAACGTGACCGCGTTATGGTCCGAGGATGTTACGTCTCGGACCACCTGCCATTCCTCCGCTCTATCCAGTAGAGCGGAGCTGCACGCAGTCACATCCACCACACTCTTGAGGAGACGATCCCCTATACACCCGGGGCGTATTGCCCTCGTTCAAGATGTGCAGCCCCTCAGAATCGAGGAAGTCGCAGAGATCGACACCGCGCGCATCATTGCGTTCGCTGCCCCACCATACACTCCACGCGTTGACATCGCCCCCAGGATGATTTTGTCGGTCCCGAGTTTTGAGCAGACGTATCGCACGCGATCGAGGTACGGGCCGATGGGCATGTCTCCTCGAAATACACCGACACGACGCCAATTCTGCAGTTTCCGGCTTTATTACGGCAGCTGCGACGTTTTCGCCGTTGAGGGTTTGATCCTCTTCGACGTCCACGTCGCTGTTCAGGACCATTATGGCGGCTTTGACGGGTCCCCTCCGCGGAGCCGTCTTTTGGACGACTCTGCACCCCGGGTACCGTCTCAGCTCGCCAATATTCCCAATGTAGGGTTCCTGAACAATGGCTACCGCAATTTTTCGCCTTGCAGCCTCAACGAGCAGCTCAGTCGTAGCTAATTTACTTCGCTGCAAGTTGGACTGCATAAACCGCAGAGATACGCGGTCAGTGCATCCTTCGGTCGACGATCCCTCGGCCGTATGTGCGGTCTTCGGCAGCCAGGGCGCCTGCTGCTAGCAGTACGCCACCTTCGACCGAGCCATATCATCCCATTTTGCTCGGACCCGCACCTGAGCTGAACGCCCATGTGCGGTGTCTCGCAGCCGGCCTTTGTACAATTTACGCATTTTGGGGCTCTCCATCCCGGCCCGGCATGTTACGCCAGTGTGTCCTCGCCGCAGTGCGCGCACCTCTGACACTTCTTTGCAAAAACGCTTTCCATGTCCGTATCCGAGACAGCGCGAACACTGTACCAACGGGGACTGGTCCCATACCGGGCGCCTTTGAGCCCCACGTATACGAAGCCGGCTTTTATCAGGCGATGATACAGCTCTGGGCTGACCTCGAGCACCGGGTGGCACTCAAGGTCATTACGTGCCCGTCTCCGGTAGCATACCGGCCCTGACCTTTTCCCAATCGAGACCTTCGGATAGGTGTCGATTTTGGGTCCTCAACGACCTAACTATGTCCTCATCCGAGTTGACCTTAAGCACGTCCCGAATAATGACGGTGGGGAGCCGCATTTCGGTTTAGCGACCTTTAAGTCGGCGCCGCGTATTTGAGCCGCTCCTCTATCTTTTAGCGTCTTCGACAGAGGAGCAACTCAACACCACCTTTTGTCCCCTGGCCTTCTTATCTGTCCACGGCCACACCCATCTCTGGCATCCACCACACCGCGAAGTTTCGTAATAACATGCTCTGCGGTGTGGTTCTCGAATTTGGAAGCCACGATGAGGTGTGTCCGGTACCAGGTCTTGTAAAGGGGCCAGGTTCGCGGCGACGGCCGCCGTCTTGTTTCGCCGCCGCTTCGGCGTAGTTCATAACACGCGGCGCAGGTCTCGTCACAACCTTGCGGATCTCCTCCAACCTTTCCGGAACGTGCATTTGCCCCAGCATTTCCCTAGTGGAGGCGACCTCGGCTAGAGTCTTTCCAGCTTTCTCCATCTTTGAGTACCTGTCGAGGTTCTCCTGGTTTATCTTGTTGAACCGCTTTTCCGCGGCCTCGAGTTCCGCGGCCCTCCTCGCTTTTTCCCGCTCCAACTCCACCACATATCTGAGCGGGACTCATCGAGGCGAAGAGCGAGCTCGTTAATGTCTAGTAGTTTTAATATTACGGATTCTTTAACCTCTTTATTAATATTTTTCAGACTTTCGAGTTCGCTCTTCGCCCCCACGGCGAGGTTACCTATCGCGGATGCCACCCTGTTTATCGGGTGGGCACCCACAGGCGTGGACCCCGGGACTCGCACCGCGGAATTCCCCGACAGGTCACTCGGCCTCGGTCCCCACTCCGGACAGCGACGGGCGTCCATCTCCTCCTCAGGCTCGCCCGCCTAGCAAAATCCCCGACGGCCTGTATTCCAGTGAAAACTCCCGCATCGGTCTCTTTGCCCTGAGCCGCAATTTCGTCCATCGGCTCCACCTCCACCAACAACTTTGGCGGACTTATTGTGGGGGTAGCCGATGCACGCTCGCTTGCGGTCTTCGTCTTGACCGACGCGGTAGCGGCCGCCGAGATTCCCACCCCGTCCGGAGTTTTGAGGCGCTTTCTCCGACGGCGGCGTCAACTCTGATTTTGCTGTTTCGCAAGCTTTTGTTGCCACCATCGGTTTCTGCGCCCTTTCGTCACTGCTGGGACACACTGTTCTCTCGGTTTGGACGATGACGCCCTTTGCGACCCGCCTTGACGACATTTCCAGGACCAGAGAATTTCCAACAATCTAATCTAGTGCTTTTGATTTCGGGCGTTGTCAAAAGATAAGATAATACTCAATAATAAAATAAAGGATAAAATGTATATAAAGTTAAAAAGTGCCTAATGTAAAGTGTAAAATTTAAAATATATTATGTAAATAACATAAATAGTATGCCGCAGCTGTCGCAGTCTGCCCCCAGATGAAGGAATTCAAGGAAAAGAAAAAAAAAAAACCTAAGGACAAGTAAAGCTGCTCTAGGCCTCCCCGCTAGCAGGCCAGGCGATCGAGCACCCATATGGCACTTTAAAGAGGTCAACGAAATTAAGCCCTCGGCTCAAATGACGGTCTTTGAACTTTTGCTGCCTTCCGTGCTCCGATCGCCTCGAGACAGGTCTCAATCGACGCGGATTATTTAATTCTATATGATTACGCGGTTATTTCGCTGATACCTGTCCTGGTAGCCCTGCCGTACGTCCGGTCGGCAAATAAAACACTTAAAAAGATAGTAATAATATGAATACTTAAAGCTTTAAATTTATTTTAAAGTTAAAATTGATAATTATAAACACTCAAAAACTAAAGCAGAATAAAATGTAGATATTTAACTTACCCCAAAATTATTTGAAGTTAAATTTAATAATAATATACTCCCAAAACACTAAAACAGAATAATATGTAGATATTCGACCCTACTTTAAAATTATTCTAAGTTAAAGATAATAATATTAACCCAAAACTAAAGCAGATTCAACCTTATCAGGAAAGAGATTCGACCCTACTTAAAATTATTCTAAGTTAAAGTTAATAATAATATACACCCAAAACTAAAGCAGATTCAACCTTATCAGGAAAGAGAAAAAAAGAAAAACCTCTAAGGACAAGTAAGCTGTTCTAGCCTCCCCTAGCAGGCCAGGTGATCGAGCACCTATATGGCACTTCTTTAAAGAGGTCAACGAAATTAAGCCCTCGGCTCAAATGACGGTCTTTGAACTTTTGCTGCCTCCCGTGTCTGATCGCCTCGAGACAGGTCTCAATCGACGCGGATTATTTAATTTATATGATTACGCGGTTTGCTGATACCTGTCCTGGTAGCCTGCCGTACGTCCGGTCGGCAAATAAAACACCAAAAAAGATAGTAATAATATGAATACTTAAAGCTTTAAATTTATTTTAAAGTTAAAATTGATAATTATAAACACTCAAAAACTAAAGCAGAATAAATGTAGATATTTAACTTACCCCAAAATTATTTGAAGTTAAATTTAATAATAATATACCCCAAACACTAAAACAGAATAATATGAGATATTCGACCCTACTTAAATTATTCTAAGTTGTGCTAATAATAATATACACCCAAAACTAAAGCAGATTTAACTTATAAAGAGATTCGACCCTACTTTAAAATTATTCTAAGTTAAAGTTAATAATATACACCCAAAACTAAAATAGATTCAACCTTATCAGGAAAGAGAAAAAAGAAAAAAAAAAAAACTCCTAAGGACAAGTAAAGCTGCTCTAGGGCCTCTGCTAGCAGGCCAGGCGATCGAGCACCTATATGGCACTTTAAAGAGGTCAACGAAATTGCCCTCGGCTCAAATGACGGTCTTTGAACTTTTTGTTGCCTTCCTGGCTCCGATCGCCTCGAGACAGGCTCAATCGACGCGGATTATTTATTCTATATGATTACGCGGTTATTTCGCTGATATCCTGGTAGCCCTGCCAAACCGGTCGGCAACAAAAACATCTAAAAGATAGTAATAATATGAATACTTAAAGCTTTAAATTTATTTTGTGTTAAAATTGATAATTATAAACACTCAAAAACTAAAGCAGAATAAATGTAGATATTTAACTTTACCCCAAAATTATTTGAAGTTAAATTTAATAATAACATAATTCCAAACACTAAAACAGAATAATATGATATTCGACCCACTTTTAAAATTATTCTAAGTTAAAGTTAATAATAATATACACCCAAAACTAAAGCAGATTAACCTTATCAGAAAGAGATTCGACCCTACTTTAAAATTATTCTAAGTTGTGCTAATAATAATATACACCCAAACCAAAAGCAGATTCAACCTTATCAGGAAAGAGAAAAAAAAAAAAAAAAAAAGAAAAAAAAAAACTCCTAAGGACAAGTAAAGCTGCTCTAGGGGTCTCCTCAGCAGGCTGGCGATCGAGCACCCATATGGCACTTTAAAGAGGTCAACGAAATTAAGCCTCGGTCAAATGACGGTCTTTTGAACTTTTGTTGCTCTCCTGTGCTCCGATCGCCTCGAGACAGGTCTCAATCGACGCGGATTATTTAATTCTATATGATTACGCGGTTATTTCTGGCTGATACCTGTCCTGGTAGCCCCGCTACGTCCGGTCGGCAAATAAAAACACTTAAAAAGATAGTATATTATGAATACTTAAAGCTTTAAATTTATTTTAAAGTTAAAATTGATAATTATAAACACTCAAAAACTAAAGCAGAATAAAATGTAGATATTTAACCTTACCCCAAAATTATTGAAGTTAAATTTAATAATAATATACTCCCAAACACTAAAACAGAATAATATGTAGATATTCGACCCTACTTTAAAATTATTCTAAGTTGGTTAATAATATACACCCAAAACTAAAGCAAAATAAAATGGGATATTTAACCTACCAGGAAATAAAACTCTAAGGACAAGTAAAGCTGCTCTAGGGGCCTCCCTGCTAGCAAGCCAGGCGATCGAGCACCAATATGGCACTTTAAACAGGTCAACGAAATTAAGCCTCGGCTCCAGATGACGGTCTTTGAACTTTTTGCTGCCTCCCGTGTCTGGATCGCCCGAGACAGGTCTCACCGACGCGATTATTTAATTCTATATGATTACGCGGTTATTTCTGGATACCTGTCCCGGTAGCCCTACAATCGGTATTAACTAAGGCCCCAGACAGACGTGTGTTTCAGTCCTATACGGAGGCAGACCGCTAACAAGCCCAACACGCAATCCCGGCCTAATAGAACCCTCAGCCAATTAAAATAAAATTAAAACCGAAATGTGACACAGTTATAACCATTCAAACTTAAATAATTAAAATTGGACAACATTCAAATAGTGTAGTTATGGTAGTAACTAGTAATCTATAACAATTAAATGTAAATTAAATTTAATTCGTAAAATAAAAGTCTAATAGAATTTCAGAGGGTGATCTAATCAATAACCGAGATTGATACCGACCTAATGTAACACATAAATAATTAAAATTGAATATAAAATAAATCTATCAAAATTTAAATAAAGAAAATAAATTTTAAATCGGAAGTTAAGATTGGACCAAATTCCAGTAGTATATTTATTGGGAACAGAATAAATCTATGGCCAATTAAGTATAAATTAATTCAAAATGTAAACAGAGTATAATAAATTTCCAGAATAATCAAATTAAATTTTTGGACCAAAATCAGGCATAAACAGTTCAAACAATATAAACAATTAAAGTTTTTCACCTATTTTCAAAATTCCACACAAAACATAAAATCTCCATCAACGCTATCAGCCACAAGCCAATAATTTAGAGAAATCAAATCATAGAATATAGAATAAAATCCAGAATTATCAAAATAACAAAATCAACAAACAATGTTAAAAAAATTAATTAAAAGTTTGTATAATCTTATATGACAATAATAATTATCAAATAAAGTATAAATAATTTTTCAGAACAGAATATATTATAATTTTAATTTGTATTCCAAATCAATATTTAAAACATGAAACAACAGAAATATTAACAAGTCACAATAGAGGTGCACATATTTCATCAGTCCACCAAAACCCCTATACCGTATCAATGTAAATTTAATAATCAAGCAGTAATTTATAATTAATTATTCAATTTAAACTTATTTCTATATTGTAATAAAATTAAAATAATTATAGACAGAGCATAATCTTAAATTTAAGATAATAATAAAATAATAAAATGACAATAAATTATATACAATAATAAAATCAAAATATCAATAATTTCAGTAACTGTAACAATTAAGTATTAAAAGTATTAGCGATATTATAAAAAGTTACTATTTAATATAAGGACAAAGAGAAATAAAATTTTATTAACAATTAAAACACACTAAAAACAACTGTTCAGTATTTACGGCACCATCTTCCATTAATGGTAAATTTAATGGTAAATTTAATGGATTGATGGACTCTGATAATTTCGGTCCACTTTATACATCAATCCACAGGATCCAGATATATAATAAAATTAATTAAAAAAATTAATGATAATAATAATGATTAAAATTAACAAAACTTTTATTTTTTTTTTTTCTTCTAACACCAATAAAACCCTATTTCTGGTCCAATTTTAAAACAAAAGCACTGCCCGATTCGTCTCGACGGCTTAATTTGAGCTGCTCCCGACCCTCTAAGTCCCTCGGGGAACCTCGTGGCCACGCGTTTCCGGTTTTCCGAATTTTTTTCGAACGGCCACGTGAGCTCGGGAAAACGGCAGATACACGTAGCGCCAACGGGCGCGGACAAACTTATCTGTATTTCACTTTAACCCCGATCCCGTTTCCGGAATAACCACCGGGTACCTATCACCACTCACCTTGATTTAGGTTTTGACGCCGCGGGAACCACGAGTCGCAGAGGCGAGCGGTAAACAGTTTTAGGTTCACCTTCGGCGCCCGTATCACCCGACGTGTCGCGTCGTCCGGACTCTGGGAACCGGGACCTCGTGCCACGTGGTTTCGGTTTTTCCCGATTTCCTCCGGAACGGGCCACGAGAAAATTTTCGGCTTCGGCACACCTGTTCTTCTCGATGGGCGCTTCGATCAACGCCCAAAACCCGGGGTCGTCGATCTTGTTTCCGAGATATTCCCGGAAGAGATCGCCGCTCACCAAATTTCCGGTTTTCCGAGGCGCGCCCCGGAACCGGAAGTCGTACGGATGAGCGGGATACGGCGTTGAAACCGTCAGCGCCCGCTTCTGCCGATATATGGCGCCGTTCCCGGACGTCCCGGAACCAGGACCTCGCGGCCACGTATTTTCGGGTTTTTCTTGTTTTTCTTCAAAACGGGCCGCGAGAAAAATCTGGTTTCGACACGTCGGTGCAGCCTGTAAAGACGCGTCGAGCAAACCAAGAAACCCGTCACAGATCGTTTTCGCGAGATCGCACTTTTATATTTCAAAACACTATTTTCATCAAAATTTTTTCACTAATTTGATCATTAAAATTTTATAGCACTGGATTCACAGAAATTTTCTGCGTCGATTAAGACCACTCACACCGCAATCCAAACGCGTTTGACCGACTTAGTAATTTTCCGAGTACGGAGCGAGCGTTTTTCGCACCTTACCGGGCGGCGTATGGCTTGTGACCGGTTGGTTGTATTAGGTTAGTTGAGGTTGTGGCCAGGTTGGCTAGGCTAGGTTAGGTTGTATTAGGCCAGGCCAGGTTAGGTTGTGGTTAGGTCAGGTTAGGTTAGGTTAGGTTAGGTTAGGTTAGGTTAGGCCAGTTGCGTCAGGCCAGGCCAGCTGTGTCAGGCCAGGCCAGGCCAGGCCAGGCCAGGCCAGGCCAGGCCAGGCCAGGCCAGGTCAGGCCAGGCCAGGCCAGCCAGGCCAGCCAGGCCAGGCCAGGCCAGGCCAGGCAAGGCCAGGCCAGGCCAGGCCAGGCCAGGCCAGGCCAGGCCAGGCTTCAGGCCAGGCCTGGCCAGGCCAGGCCAGGCCAGGCCAGGTCAGGCCAGGCCAGGCCAGGCCAGGCCAGGCCAGGCCAGGCCAGGCCACAGGCCAGGCCAGGCCAGGCTGAGGCCAGGCCAGGTTGTGGCCAGGCCAGGCCAGGCCAGGCCAGGCCAGGCCAGGCCAGCCAGGCCAGGCCAGGCCAGGCCAGGCCAGGCCAGGCTCAGGCCAGGCCAGGCCAGGCCAGGCCAGGCCAGGCCAGGCCAGGCCAGGCCAGGCCAGGCCAGGCCAGGCCAGGCCAGGCCAGGCTTGGCCAGGCCAGGTCAGGTCAGGCCAGGCCAGCCAGGCTCAGGCCAGGCCAGGCCAGGCCAGGCCAGGCCAGGCCAGGCCAGGCCAGGCCAGGCCAGCCAGCCAGGCCAGGCCAGGCCAGCTGTGCCAGGCCAGGCCAGGCCAGCCAGGCCAGGCCAGCCAGGCCAGGCCAGGCCAGGCCAGCCAGGCCAGGCCAGGCCAGGCCAGGCCAGCCAGGCCAGGCCAGGCCAGGCCAGGCCAGGCCAGTGCCAGGCCAGGCCAGGCCAGGCCAGGCCAGGCCAGGCCAGGCCAGGCCAGGCCAGGCCAGGCCAGGCCAGGCCAGGCCAGGCCAGGCCAGGCCAGGCCAGGCCAGGCCAGGCCAGGCCAGGCCAGGCCAGGCCAGGCCAGGCCAGGCCAGGCCAGGCCAGGCCAGGCCAGGCCAGGCCAGGCCAGGCCAGGCCAGGCCAGGCCACAGGCCAGGCCAGGCCAGGCCAGGCCAGGCCAGGCCAGGCCAGGCCAGGTCAGGCCAGGCCAGGCCAGGCCAGGCCAGGCTGGCCAGGCCAGGCCAGGCCAGGCCACAGGCCAGGCCAGGCCAGCCAGCCAGGTTGTGGGCCAGGCCAGGCCAGGCCAGGCCAGGCCAGGCCAGGCCAGGGTTAGGCCAGGCCAGGCCAGGCCAGGTAGGTGTTGGTTCAGGTTGAGGCCAGGTTGAAGGTTGGCCAGGCCAGGCCAGGCCAGGCTGGGCCAGGCCAGGTTGCGTTGGCCAGGCCAGGCCAGGTTCAGGCAGGCTTTCAGGCCAGGCCAGGCCAGGCCAGGCCAGGCCAGGCCAGGCCAGGTTGAACAGGCCAGGTTGAAGTTGGGCCAGGCCAGGCCAGGCCAGGTTGTAAGAAGCCAGGCCAGGCAGGCAGGTTGTAGGCCAGGCCAGGTTGTGGTAGGCCAGGCCAGCCAGGCCCAGGCAGGCCACAGGCCAGGCCAGGCCAGGCCAGGCCAGGCCACCAGGCCGCCAGGCCAGGCCAGGCCAGCCCAGGCCAGGCCAGGCCAGGCCAGGCGCCAGGCCAGGCCAGGCCAGGCCAGCCAGGACGCCAGGCCAGCCATTCAGGAGCCAGGTAGGCCAGGCCAGGCCAGGCTTTACACATATTTAGCCAGCCATTTAGGTTAGGGCCACTACAGGCCAGCACTATTTGGCTTTGCCTTCCAGGCCAGGCCACAGGTTGGCCATTTGGCGTCACCATTTTATCCAGGCCAGGTCAACAGGCCAGGCCAGGCCAGGCCAGGTGGGCGCCAGGCCAGGCAGGCCAGGCCAGGCACCTTCCAGGCCAGTTCGCAAAAGGCCAGGCCAGGCCAGGCCAGGCCAGGCCAGGCCAGGCCACAGGCCAGGCCAGGCCAGGCCAGGCCAGGCCAGGCCAGGCCAGGCCAGGCCAGGCCAGGCCAGGCCAGGCCAGGCCAGTAGTTGCAGGCCAGGCCAGGCCAGGCCAGGCCAGGCCAGGCTCAGGCCAGGCCAGGCCAGGCCAGGCCAGGCCAGGCCAGGCCAGGCCAGGCCAGGCCAGCCAGGCCAGGCCAGCCAGGGGCCAGGCCAGGCCAGGCCAGGCCAGGCCAGGCCAGGCTTGAGCCTGTGGCCAGGCCAGGCCAGGCCAGGCCAGGCCAGGCCAGGCCAGGCTGGCCAGGCCAGGCCAGGCCAGGCCAGGCCAGGCCAGGCCAGGCCAGGCCAGGCCAGGCCAGGCCAGGCCAGGCCAGGCTCAGGCCAGGCCAGGCCAGGCCAGGCCAGGCCAGGCCAGGCCAGGCCAGGCCAGGCCAGGCCAGGCCAGGCCAGGCCAGGCCAGGCCAGGCCAGGCCAGGCCAGGCCAGGCTGCACAGGCCAGGCCAGGCCAGGCCAGGCCAGGCCAGGCCAGGCCAGGCCAGGCCAGGCCAGGCCAGGCCAGGCCAGGCCAGGCCAGGCCAGGCCAGGCCAGGCCAGGCCAGGCCAGGCCAGGCCAGGCTTGGGGCCAGGCCAGGCCAGGCCAGGCCAGGCCAGGCCAGGCCAGGCCAGGCCACAGGCCAGGCCAGGCCAGGCCAGGCCAGGCCAGGCCAGGCCAGGGCCAGGCCAGGCCAGGCCAGGCCAGGCCAGGCCAGGCCAGGCCAGGCCAGGCCAGGCCAGGCCAGGCCAGGCCAGGCCAGGCCAGGCCAGGCCAGGCCAGGCCAGGCCAGGCCAGGCCAGGCCAGGCCAGGCCAGGCCAGGCCAGGCCAGGCCAGGCCAGGCCAGGCCAGGCCAGGCCAGGCCAGGCCAGGCCAGGCCAGGCCAGGCCAGGCCAGGCCAGGCCAGGCCAGGCCAGGCCAGGCCAGGCCAGGCCAGGCCAGGCCAGGCCAGGCCAGGCCAGGCCAGGCCAGGCCAGGCCAGGCCAGGCCAGGCCCAGGCCAGGCCAGGCCAGGCCAGGCCAGGCCAGGCCAGGCCAGGCCAGGCCAGGCCAGGCCAGGCCAGGCCAGGCCAGGCCAGGCCAGGCCAGGCCAGGCCAGGCCAGGCCAGGCCAGGCCAGGCCAGGCCAGGCCAGGCCAGGCCAGGCCAGGCCAGGCCAGGCCAGGCCAGGCCAGGCCAGGCCAGGCCAGGCCAGGCCAGGCCAGGCCAGGCCAGGCCAGGCCAGGCCAGGCCAGGCCAGGCCAGGCCAGGCCAGGCCAGGCCAGGCCAGGCCAGGCCAGGCCAGGCCAGGCCAGGCCAGGCCAGGCCAGGCCAGGCCAGGCCAGGCCAGGCCAGGCCAGGCCAGGCCAGGCCAGGCCAGGCCAGGCCAGGCCAGGCCAGGCCAGGCCAGGCCAGGCCAGGCCAGGCCAGGCCAGGCCAGGCCAGGCCAGGCCAGGCCAGGCCAGGCCAGGCCAGGCCAGGCCAGGCCAGGCCAGGCCAGGCCAGGCCAGGCCAGGCCAGGCCAGGCCAGGCCAGGCCAGGCCAGGCCAGGCCAGGCCAGGCCAGCCAGGCCAGGCCAGGCCAGGCCAGGCCAGGCCAGGCCAGGCCAGGCCAGGCCAGGCCAGGCCAGGCCAGGCCAGGCCAGGCCAGGCCAGGCCAGGCCAGGCCAGGCCAGGCCAGGCCAGGCCAGGCCAGGCCAGGCCAGGCCAGGCCAGGCCAGGCCAGGCCAGGCCAGGCCAGGCCAGGCCAGGCCAGGCCAGGCCAGGCCAGGCCAGGCCAGGCCAGGCCAGGCCAGGCCAGGCCAGGCCAGGCCAGGCCAGGCCAGGCCAGGCCAGGCCAGGCCAGGCCAGGCCAGGCCAGGCCAGGCCAGGCCAGGCCAGGCCAGGCCAGGCCAGGCCAGGCCAGGCCAGGCCAGGCCACAGGCCAGGCCAGGCCAGGCCAGGCCAGGCCAGGCCAGGCCAGGCCAGGCCAGGCCAGGCCAGGCCAGGCCAGGCCAGGCCAGGCCAGGCCAGGCCAGGCCAGGCCAGGCCAGGCCAGGCCAGGCCAGGCCAGGCCAGGCCAGGCCAGGCCAGGCCAGGCCAGGCCAGGCCAGGCCAGGCCAGGCCAGGCCAGGCCAGGCCAGGCCAGGCCAGGCCAGGCCAGGCCAGGCCAGGCCAGGCCAGGCCAGGCCAGGCCAGGCCAGGCCAGGCCAGGCCAGGCCAGGCCAGGCCAGGCCAGGCCAGGCCAGGCCAGGCCAGGCCAGGCCAGGCCAGGCCAGGCCAGGCCAGGCCAGGCCAGGCCAGGCCAGGCCAGGCCAGGCCAGGCCAGGCCAGGCCAGGCAGGCCAGGCCAGGCCAGGCCAGGCCAGGCCAGGCCAGGCCAGGCCAGGCCAGGCCAGGCCAGGCCAGGCCAGGCCAGGCCAGGCCAGGCCAGGCCAGGCCAGGCCAGGCCAGGCCAGGCCAGGCCAGGCCAGGCCAGGCCAGGCCAGGCCAGGCCAGGCCAGGCCAGGCCAGGCCAGGCCAGGCCAGGCCAGGCCAGGCCAGGCCAGGCCAGGCCAGGCCAGGCCAGGCCAGGCCAGGCCAGGCCAGGCCAGGCCAGGCCAGGCCAGGCCAGGCCAGGCCAGGCCAGGCCAGGCCAGGCCAGGCCAGGCCAGGCCAGGCCAGGCCAGGCCAGGCCAGGCCAGGCTGCCAGGCCAGGCCAGGCCAGGCCAGGCCAGGCCAGGCCAGGCCAGGCCAGGCCAGGCCAGGCCAGGCCAGGCCAGGCCAGGCCAGGCCAGGCCAGGCCAGGCCAGGCCAGGCCAGGCCAGGCCAGGCCAGGCCAGGCCAGGCCAGGCCAGGCCAGGCCAGGCCAGGCCAGGCCAGGCCAGGCCAGGCCAGGCCAGGCCAGGCCAGGCCAGGCCAGGCCAGGCCAGGCCAGGCCAGGCCAGGCCAGGCCAGGCCAGGCCAGGCCAGGCCAGGCCAGGCCAGGCCAGGCCAGGCCAGGCCAGGCCAGGCCAGGCCAGGCCAGGCCAGGCCAGGCCAGGCCAGGCCAGGCCAGGCCAGGCCAGGCCAGGCCAGGCCAGGCCAGGCCAGGCCAGGCCAGGCCAGGCCAGGCCAGGCCAGGCCAGGCCAGGCCAGGCCAGGCCAGGCCAGGCCAGGCCAGGCCAGGCCAGGCCAGGCCAGGCCAGGCCAGGCCAGGCCAGGCCAGGCCAGGCCAGGCCAGGCCAGGCCAGGCCAGGCCAGGCCAGGCCAGGCCAGGCCAGGCCAGGCCAGGCCAGGCCAGGCCAGGCCAGGCCAGGCCAGGCCAGGCCAGGCCAGGCCAGGCCAGGCCAGGCCAGGCCAGGCCAGGCCAGGCCAGGCCAGGCCAGGCCAGGCCAGGCCAGGCCAGGCCAGGCCAGGCCAGGCCAGGCCAGGCCAGGCCAGGCCAGGCCAGGCCAGGCCAGGCCAGGCCAGGCCAGGCCAGGCCAGGCCAGGCCAGGCCAGGCCAGGCCAGGCCAGGCCAGGCCAGGCCAGGCCAGGCCAGGCCAGGCCAGGCCAGGCCAGGCCAGGCCAGGCCAGGCCAGGCCAGGCCAGGCCAGGCCAGGCCAGGCCAGGCCAGGCCAGGCCAGGCCAGGCCAGGCCAGGCCAGGCCAGGCCAGGCCAGGCCAGGCCAGGCCAGGCCAGGCCAGGCCAGGCCAGGCCAGGCCAGGCCAGGCCAGGCCAGGCCAGGCCAGGCCAGGCCAGGCCAGGCCAGGCCAGGCCAGGCCAGGCCAGGCCAGGCCAGGCCAGGCCAGGCCAGGCCAGGCCAGGCCAGGCCAGGCCAGGCCAGGCCAGGCCAGGCCAGGCCAGGCCAGGCCAGGCCAGGCCAGGCCAGGCCAGGCCAGGCCAGGCCAGGCCAGGCCAGGCCAGGCCAGGCCAGGCCAGGCCAGGCCAGGCCAGGCCAGGCCAGGCCAGGCCAGGCCAGGCCAGGCCAGGCCAGGCCAGGCCAGGCCAGGCCAGGCCAGGCCAGGCCAGGCCAGGCCAGGCCAGGCCAGGCCAGGCCAGGCCAGGCCAGGCCAGGCCAGGCCAGGCCAGGCCAGGCCAGGCCAGGCCAGGCCAGGCCAGGCCAGGCCAGGCCAGGCCAGGCCAGGCCAGGCCAGGCCAGGCCAGGCCAGGCCAGGCCAGGCCAGGCCAGGCCAGGCCAGGCCAGGCCAGGCCAGGCCAGGCCAGGCCAGGCCAGGCCAGGCCAGGCCAGGCCAGGCCAGGCCAGGCCAGGCCAGGCCAGGCCAGGCCAGGCCAGGCCAGGCCAGGCCAGGCCAGGCCAGGCCAGGCCAGGCCAGGCCAGGCCAGGCCAGGCCAGGCCAGGCCAGGCCAGGCCAGGCCAGGCCAGGCCAGGCCAGGCCAGGCCAGGCCAGGCCAGGCCAGGCCAGGCCAGGCCAGGCCAGGCCAGGCCAGGCCAGGCCAGGCCAGGCCAGGCCAGGCCAGGCCAGGCCAGGCCAGGCCAGGCCAGGCCAGGCCAGGCCAGGCCAGGCCAGGCCAGGCCAGGCCAGGCCAGGCCAGGCCAGGCCAGGCCAGGCCAGGCCAGGCCAGGCCAGGCCAGGCCAGGCCAGGCCAGGCCAGGCCAGGCCAGGCCAGGCCAGGCCAGGCCAGGCCAGGCCAGGCCAGGCCAGGCCAGGCCAGGCCAGGCCAGGCCAGGCCAGGCCAGGCCAGGCCAGGCCAGGCCAGGCCAGGCCAGGCCAGGCCAGGCCAGGCCAGGCCAGGCCAGGCCAGGCCAGGCCAGGCCAGGCCAGGCCAGGCCAGGCCAGGCCAGGCCAGGCCAGGCCAGGCCAGGCCAGGCCAGGCCAGGCCAGGCCAGGCCAGGCCAGGCCAGGCCAGGCCAGGCCAGGCCAGGCCAGGCCAGGCCAGGCCAGGCCAGGCCAGGCCAGGCCAGGCCAGGCCAGGCCAGGCCAGGCCAGGCCAGGCCAGGCCAGGCCAGGCCAGGCCAGGCCAGGCCAGGCCAGGCCAGGCCAGGCCAGGCCAGGCCAGGCCAGGCCAGGCCAGGCCAGGCCAGGCCAGGCCAGGCCAGGCCAGGCCAGGCCAGGCCAGGCCAGGCCAGGCCAGGCCAGGCCAGGCCAGGCCAGGCCAGGCCAGGCCAGGCCAGGCCAGGCCAGGCCAGGCCAGGCCAGGCCAGGCCAGGCCAGGCCAGGCCAGGCCAGGCCAGGCCAGGCCAGGCCAGGCCAGGCCAGGCCAGGCCAGGCCAGGCCAGGCCAGGCCAGGCCAGGCCAGGCCAGGCCAGGCCAGGCCAGGCCAGGCCAGGCCAGGCCAGGCCAGGCCAGGCCAGGCCAGGCCAGGCCAGGCCAGGCCAGGCCAGGCCAGGCCAGGCCAGGCCAGGCCAGGCCAGGCCAGGCCAGGCCAGGCCAGGCCAGGCCAGGCCAGGCCAGGCCAGGCCAGGCCAGGCCAGGCCAGGCCAGGCCAGGCCAGGCCAGGCCAGGCCAGGCCAGGCCAGGCCAGGCCAGGCCAGGCCAGGCCAGGCCAGGCCAGGCCAGGCCAGGCCAGGCCCAGGCCAGGCCAGGCCAGGCCAGGCCAGGCCAGGCCAGGCCAGGCCAGGCCAGGCCAGGCCAGGCCAGGCCAGGCCAGGCCAGGCCAGGCCAGGCCAGGCCAGGCCAGGCCAGGCCAGGCCAGGCCAGGCCAGGCCAGGCCAGGCCCAGGCCAGGCCAGGCCAGGCCAGGCCAGGCCAGGCCAGGCCAGGCCAGGCCAGGCCAGGCCAGGCCAGGCCAGGCCAGGCCAGGCCAGGCCAGGCCAGGCCAGGCCAGGCCAGGCCAGGCCAGGCCAGGCCAGGCCAGGCCAGGCCAGGCCAGGCCAGGCCAGGCCAGGCCAGGCCAGGCCAGGCCAGGCCAGGCCAGGCCAGGCCAGGCCAGGCCAGGCCAGGCCAGGCCAGGCCAGGCCAGGCCAGGCCAGGCCAGGCCAGGCCAGGCCAGGCCAGGCCAGGCCAGGCCAGGCCAGGCCAGGCCAGGCCAGGCCAGGCCAGGCCAGGCCAGGCCAGGCCAGGCCAGGCCAGGCCAGGCCAGGCCAGGCCAGGCCAGGCCAGGCCAGGCCAGGCCAGGCCAGGCCAGGCCAGGCCAGGCCAGGCCAGGCCAGGCCAGGCCAGGCCAGGCCAGGCCAGGCCAGGCCAGGCCAGGCCAGGCCAGGCCAGGCCAGGCCAGGCCAGGCCAGGCCAGGCCAGGCCAGGCCAGGCCAGGCCAGGCCAGGCCAGGCCAGGCCAGGCCAGGCCAGGCCAGGCCAGGCCAGGCCAGGCCAGGCCAGGCCAGGCCAGGCCAGGCCAGGCCAGGCCAGGCCAGGCCAGGCCAGGCCAGGCCAGGCCAGGCCAGGCCAGGCCAGGCCAGGCCAGGCCAGGCCAGGCCAGGCCAGGCCAGGCCAGGCCAGGCCAGGCCAGGCCAGGCCAGGCCAGGCCAGGCCAGGCCAGGCCAGGCCAGGCCAGGCCAGGCCAGGCCAGGCCAGGCCAGGCCAGGCCAGGCCAGGCCAGGCCAGGCCAGGCCAGGCCAGGCCAGGCCAGGCCAGGCCAGGCCAGGCCAGGCCAGGCCAGGCCAGGCCAGGCCAGGCCAGGCCAGGCCAGGCCAGGCCAGGCCAGGCCAGGCCAGGCCAGGCCAGGCCAGGCCAGGCCAGGCCAGGCCAGGCCAGGCCAGGCCAGGCCAGGCCAGGCCAGGCCAGGCCAGGCCAGGCCAGGCCAGGCCAGGCCAGGCCAGGCCAGGCCAGGCCAGGCCAGGCCAGGCCAGGCCAGGCCAGGCCAGGCCAGGCCAGGCCAGGCCAGGCCAGGCCAGGCCAGGCCAGGCCAGGCCAGGCCAGGCCAGGCCAGGCCAGGCCAGGCCAGGCCAGGCCAGGCCAGGCCAGGCCAGGCCAGGCCAGGCCAGGCCAGGCCAGGCCAGGCCAGGCCAGGCCAGGCCAGGCCAGGCCAGGCCAGGCCAGGCCAGGCCAGGCCAGGCCAGGCCAGGCCAGGCCAGGCCAGGCCAGGCCAGGCCAGGCCAGGCCAGGCCAGGCCAGGCCAGGCCAGGCCAGGCCAGGCCAGGCCAGGCCAGGCCAGGCCAGGCCAGGCCAGGCCAGGCCAGGCCAGGCCAGGCCAGGCCAGGCCAGGCCAGGCCAGGCCAGGCCAGGCCAGGCCAGGCCAGGCCAGGCCAGGCCAGGCCAGGCCAGGCCAGGCCAGGCCAGGCCAGGCCAGGCCAGGCCAGGCCAGGCCAGGCCAGGCCAGGCCAGGCCAGGCCAGGCCAGGCCAGGCCAGGCCAGGCCAGGCCAGGCCAGGCCAGGCCAGGCCAGGCCAGGCCAGGCCAGGCCAGGCCAGGCCAGGCCAGGCCAGGCCAGGCCAGGCCAGGCCAGGCCAGGCCAGGCCAGGCCAGGCCAGGCCAGGCCAGGCCAGGCCAGGCCAGGCCAGGCCAGGCCAGGCCAGGCCAGGCCAGGCCAGGCCAGGCCAGGCCAGGCCAGGCCAGGCCAGGCCAGGCCAGGCCAGGCCAGGCCAGGCCAGGCCAGGCCAGGCCAGGCCAGGCCAGGCCAGGCCAGGCCAGGCCAGGCCAGGCCAGGCCAGGCCAGGCCAGGCCAGGCCAGGCCAGGCCAGGCCAGGCCAGGCCAGGCCAGGCCAGGCCAGGCCAGGCCAGGCCAGGCCAGGCCAGGCCAGGCCAGGCCAGGCCAGGCCAGGCCAGGCCAGGCCAGGCCAGGCCAGGCCAGGCCAGGCCAGGCCAGGCCAGGCCAGGCCAGGCCAGGCCAGGCCAGGCCAGGCCAGGCCAGGCCAGGCCAGGCCAGGCCAGGCCAGGCCAGGCCAGGCCAGGCCAGGCCAGGCCAGGCCAGGCCAGGCCAGGCCAGGCCAGGCCAGGCCAGGCCAGGCCAGGCCAGGCCAGGCCAGGCCAGGCCAGGCCAGGCCAGGCCAGGCCAGGCCAGGCCAGGCCAGGCCAGGCCAGGCCAGGCCAGGCCAGGCCAGGCCAGGCCAGGCCAGGCCAGGCCAGGCCAGGCCAGGCCAGGCCAGGCCAGGCCAGGCCAGGCCAGGCCAGGCCAGGCCAGGCCAGGCCAGGCCAGGCCAGGCCAGGCCAGGCCAGGCCAGGCCAGGCCAGGCCAGGCCAGGCCAGGCCAGGCCAGGCCAGGCCAGGCCAGGCCAGGCCAGGCCAGGCCAGGCCAGGCCAGGCCAGGCCAGGCCAGGCCAGGCCAGGCCAGGCCAGGCCAGGCCAGGCCAGGCCAGGCCAGGCCAGGCCAGGCCAGGCCAGGCCAGGCCAGGCCAGGCCAGGCCAGGCCAGGCCAGGCCAGGCCAGGCCAGGCCAGGCCAGGCCAGGCCAGGCCAGGCCAGGCCAGGCCAGGCCAGGCCAGGCCAGGCCAGGCCAGGCCAGGCCAGGCCAGGCCAGGCCAGGCCAGGCCAGGCCAGGCCAGGCCAGGCCAGGCCAGGCCAGGCCAGGCCAGGCCAGGCCAGGCCAGGCCAGGCCAGGCCAGGCCAGGCCAGGCCAGGCCAGGCCAGGCCAGGCCAGGCCAGGCCAGGCCAGGCCAGGCCAGGCCAGGCCAGGCCAGGCCAGGCCAGGCCAGGCCAGGCCAGGCCAGGCCAGGCCAGGCCAGGCCAGGCCAGGCCAGGCCAGGCCAGGCCAGGCCAGGCCAGGCCAGGCCAGGCCAGGCCAGGCCAGGCCAGGCCAGGCCAGGCCAGGCCAGGCCAGGCCAGGCCAGGCCAGGCCAGGCCAGGCCAGGCCAGGCCAGGCCAGGCCAGGCCAGGCCAGGCCAGGCCAGGCCAGGCCAGGCCAGGCCAGGCCAGGCCAGGCCAGGCCAGGCCAGGCCAGGCCAGGCCAGGCCAGGCCAGGCCAGGCCAGGCCAGGCCAGGCCAGGCCAGGCCAGGCCAGGCCAGGCCAGGCCAGGCCAGGCCAGGCCAGGCCAGGCCAGGCCAGGCCAGGCCAGGCCAGGCCAGGCCAGGCCAGGCCAGGCCAGGCCAGGCCAGGCCAGGCCAGGCCAGGCCAGGCCAGGCCAGGCCAGGCCAGGCCAGGCCAGGCCAGGCCAGGCCAGGCCAGGCCAGGCCAGGCCAGGCCAGGCCAGGCCAGGCCAGGCCAGGCCAGGCCAGGCCAGGCCAGGCCAGGCCAGGCCAGGCCAGGCCAGGCCAGGCCAGGCCAGGCCAGGCCAGGCCAGGCCAGGCCAGGCCAGGCCAGGCCAGGCCAGGCCAGGCCAGGCCAGGCCAGGCCAGGCCAGGCCAGGCCAGGCCAGGCCAGGCCAGGCCAGGCCAGGCCAGGCCAGGCCAGGCCAGGCCAGGCCAGGCCAGGCCAGGCCAGGCCAGGCCAGGCCAGGCCAGGCCAGGCCAGGCCAGGCCAGGCCAGGCCAGGCCAGGCCAGGCCAGGCCAGGCCAGGCCAGGCCAGGCCAGGCCAGGCCAGGCCAGGCCAGGCCAGGCCAGGCCAGGCCAGGCCAGGCCAGGCCAGGCCAGGCCAGGCCAGGCCAGGCCAGGCCAGGCCAGGCCAGGCCAGGCCAGGCCAGGCCAGGCCAGGCCAGGCCAGGCCAGGCCAGGCCAGGCCAGGCCAGGCCAGGCCAGGCCAGGCCAGGCCAGGCCAGGCCAGGCCAGGCCAGGCCAGGCCAGGCCAGGCCAGGCCAGGCCAGGCCAGGCCAGGCCAGGCCAGGCCAGGCCAGGCCAGGCCAGGCCAGGCCAGGCCAGGCCAGGCCAGGCCAGGCCAGGCCAGGCCAGGCCAGGCCAGGCCAGGCCAGGCCAGGCCAGGCCAGGCCAGGCCAGGCCAGGCCAGGCCAGGCCAGGCCAGGCCAGGCCAGGCCAGGCCAGGCCAGGCCAGGCCAGGCCAGGCCAGGCCAGGCCAGGCCAGGCCAGGCCAGGCCAGGCCAGGCCAGGCCAGGCCAGGCCAGGCCAGGCCAGGCCAGGCCAGGCCAGGCCAGGCCAGGCCAGGCCAGGCCAGGCCAGGCCAGGCCAGGCCAGGCCAGGCCAGGCCAGGCCAGGCCAGGCCAGGCCAGGCCAGGCCAGGCCAGGCCAGGCCAGGCCAGGCCAGGCCAGGCCAGGCCAGGCCAGGCCAGGCCAGGCCAGGCCAGGCCAGGCCAGGCCAGGCCAGGCCAGGCCAGGCCAGGCCAGGCCAGGCCAGGCCAGGCCAGGCCAGGCCAGGCCAGGCCAGGCCAGGCCAGGCCAGGCCAGGCCAGGCCAGGCCAGGCCAGGCCAGGCCAGGCCAGGCCAGGCCAGGCCAGGCCAGGCCAGGCCAGGCCAGGCCAGGCCAGGCCAGGCCAGGCCAGGCCAGGCCAGGCCAGGCCAGGCCAGGCCAGGCCAGGCCAGGCCAGGCCAGGCCAGGCCAGGCCAGGGGCCAGGCCAGGCCAGGCCAGGCCAGGCCAGGCCAGGCCAGGCCAGGCCAGGCCAGGCCAGGCCAGGCCAGGCCAGGCCAGGCCAGGCCAGGCCAGGCCAGGCCAGGCCAGGCCAGGCCAGGCCAGGCCAGGCCAGGCCAGGCCAGGCCAGGCCAGGCCAGGCCAGGCCAGGCCAGGCCAGGCCAGGCCAGGCCAGGCCAGGCCAGGCCAGGCCAGGCCAGGCCAGGCCAGGCCAGGCCAGGCCAGGCCAGGCCAGGCCAGGCCAGGCCAGGCCAGGCCAGGCCAGGCCAGGCCAGGCCAGGCCAGGCCAGGCCAGGCCAGGCCAGGCCAGGCCAGGCCAGGCCAGGCCAGGCCAGGCCAGGCCAGGCCAGGCCAGGCCAGGCCAGGCCAGGCCAGGCCAGGCCAGGCCAGGCCAGGCCAGGCCAGGCCAGGCCAGGCCAGGCCAGGCCAGGCCAGGCCAGGCCAGGCCAGGCCAGGCCAGGCCAGGCCAGGCCAGGCCAGGCCAGGCCAGGCCAGGCCAGGCCAGGCCAGGCCAGGCCAGGCCAGGCCAGGCCAGGCCAGGCCAGGCCAGGCCAGGCCAGGCCAGGCCAGGCCAGGCCAGGCCAGGCCAGGCCAGGCCAGGCCAGGCCAGGCCAGGCCAGGCCAGGCCAGGCCAGGCCAGGCCAGGCCAGGCCAGGCCAGGCCAGGCCAGGCCAGGCCAGGCCAGGCCAGGCCAGGCCAGGCCAGGCCAGGCCAGGCCAGGCCAGGCCAGGCCAGGCCAGGCCAGGCCAGGCCAGGCCAGGCCAGGCCAGGCCAGGCCAGGCCAGGCCAGGCCAGGCCAGGCCAGGCCAGGCCAGGCCAGGCCAGGCCAGGCCAGGCCAGGCCAGGCCAGGCCAGGCCAGGCCAGGCCAGGCCAGGCCAGGCCAGGCCAGGCCAGGCCAGGCCAGGCCAGGCCAGGCCAGGCCAGGCCAGGCCAGGCCAGGCCAGGCCAGGCCAGGCCAGGCCAGGCCAGGCCAGGCCAGGCCAGGCCAGGTTAGGCCAGGCCAGGCCAGGCCAGGCCAGGCCAGGTTAGGTTAGGTTAGGTTAGGTTAGGTTAGGCCAGGTTAGGTTAGGCAGGTTAGGTTAGGCCAGGTTAGGTTAGGTTTTAGGCAGGTTTCTTATTTATTGGGTTTTTATTAATGTGGTTAATAAAAAAATTATTTATTTATTTTATTTTTTATTTTTTATTATATATTATAATATTTATCTCTATACATTTTATTGTTATATTTACATTACATTTAGCACTATTTGTCTTTGTCTCCCGCCAACCATTATTGTTTATTTATGTCACGATTTATCGTGTTTAAGTCACCATTTGTGTTTATTTTATTCATTGTATGCCATATTAGAGCTGTTCATTTTATTGCACCTTCGCGTGACCCGCTCGCAAAATTCCAAAATGTTTTTCTATTTGTTTCGTCGTCAAGGAGAGCTGGAAAACCATGCCTCGCGACTACGACGCCGGTGCCGCTCGGTCTCTGCACGCTCTCCCGAAGATTGGGCATTCTTCGAGAACGTGCAGTACATCTTGACCTTATCAGGCGCACGCGCAGTACGGCGAATCCTTCAGCTTAAACCTGTTCAGGTACTGAGCGAATCCGCCGTGTCCCGTTAGGGTTTGCGCTATCGGGGGCGTGATCGTGAATCGCGAGAGGACCCTATACGCCCCTTCCACTCGGGGAAAGAAGCACTTGGTTATTTCACCAGTGCCTCCCTCGGTGTAACGCTGTTGCCACTCGTCCAGGCTCGCCGCCCTGATCACCTTTTTGGCGTACGACAGCGGATAGCGATCGTAATCCGCTGCCGTTTTCAGGGCGGCGTTCCTGGCGAGCTCATCAGCACGCTCGTTGCCCGTGGTTCCTGCGTGCCCGCACCCAGAATAGGCGCACTTCCTGCCTTCCGCAACGATATCCCTGATGTCTTGGCGCGCTGCATGGGCCAGAGGGTTGTTTTAGCGGTCAACATCTGCAGCGACGACTTTGAGTCGCTGAAGATGTTGACCAGCCGATCCTTGCCTTCCTTGACCCTCTTTATCGCCCTGTGCAGCGCGAACATCTCTGCCTGGAATACCGTGCAGAAGGATTCGAGCCGGAACGTGGAGTTCCTGGATTCCATTTCGTCCCGCCACTTGTCAGGGCCGCACCTACTTTACCTTCGGTCTTACTGCCGTCGGTATATATGTGCGGCCCGACAATGGCGAGACGGTCGACTGTTGATGGATCCAGGTCTTCAACGCTCTCGAACCCGAGTTCGGGAGTGTGCGCGGGATGCGGCATTTCGCGGAAGTCCACGGGCTTCTCGAGCTCCCGGTCAGCACAGACGTCCCCCGATTCACTTCCGCGCTTCACCTCATAGAGTCTGGCTGCTTCCCTCACCCGTATGTCTAGGGGGAGCAACCTCGCGAGGATCAGCGCGGAATGGAGGGAGACCGTTTTGTAAGCTCGGCATGCTTTCAATGCTACACTGCGCTGTAGCGCGTCCAGCATTTTCCGCACGCCGAGCTTTTTAGTTGCCGGGGCCCAAGCGCACGAAGCGTACGTGACTATCGGCTCTATCGCGGCGACGTATATCGTCCTGACTATCTCCGGACTCAACCCCCAGGTAGCCTTGGCCGCCCTGGCTATGCCTTTATAAATGCTGGCAGCCCTTTGCACGCCTTGGCTACGTGGGAAAAGTCAACCCCTTGTCTATTGTAAGACCTAGGAGGCGGATCTCGTCAACAAGGGCAATTTTGTGTTGCCCATGCGAATGACCGGGACATCGAACTTCAGTTTTCTGGTGAGCACCATCGCGTTGGTTTTCGATGGTGCAAACCTCAACTTGTTTCGATCGCCCCAGTCCCTCACATGGGCTAGTGCCCTGTTGGTCTCCGCCTCCAGTGCTGAGGCTGACTGTCCGGAAAACATCAGGACCACGTCGTCCGCGAACGCCTGAACGTATACACCGAGGTCCCCGAGTTCGCGGAGTAGGGAGTCAAGGACGAGATTCCAAAGGTTGGACCGGCTATCGAGCCCTGTATACAACCCTTCGAAGTCATCCTCCTGGACTCCTCCGGCGTATCGGACCACCACCTCCCGGTCTCTCAGGTAACCCATTACCATGCCGTAGAGGTTTACTGGCATTTGTGGACGAGCAGTTGGTTTCAAAGCCGGCCACCACGCGTTGTCGAAGGCCCCTCGATGTCCAATGACACCATCACAATAATTCTTTTGAGATTTAACTCATTATGGATGTGTGTCATCAGATCGTACAGGGAGTCCTCCGTCCCGCGCTGTGGCATGAAACCATACTGCCGCGTCTGCAGCTTCGGCATTATATGCCATTGGATGCGCCAGACGAGCATCCTTTCCACGGTTTTTCCCATTACGGGAGAAGGCCTATGGGACGGTAAGACTTTGGACGGGAGTAGTCGTCCTTACCTGGCTTCGGTATCACCTTTATGGTCGCTACCTTCCAGGCCCGGGAAAGTATCCCAGCTGCAAACATTTGTTCGCCATGGCTAGGAACAATCCCAGGTCCCGCAAGATGGCAGCCTGGCATATATCCGAAGTGAACCCGTCAATCCCAGGGGCTTTTTTGGGATTGAATGCCTTAAGGGCCATTTTCACTTCAGCCCCAGTGAAAGGCGGGTCCATCTCGGACAAGATATCCGAAGCCTCCGGCGGGCGGATACTTCCGTCGGTTCGTCTTCTTAGTTCCGTGTGGTACGGACCATCCGTGTCGACACGGTCATCAGGAAAAAAGGTATTCGCCAGGAGGACGGCAGACTCGTTCGGGCTGCACGTCTGCCCCGAGTCGTTGATAAGTAAAACATCCTCCCGGTTTCTCCCAGTGTTCCTGATGACCCTGTAGATACCATCCCATACGCTCTCCCTGTCCTGGCGGTGCAAAACCGTTTCCAGCTCGTCGTCTGGGCATCCGCTGCTGCCCGTTCATAAACCTCCTTGGCTCTCACATATTCCTCGACCACATACCGGCGTCTGCTAGGCTGCGTTTCGATGCGACGCTTTTGGTGTTCGCATCCCTTTTCAGCCCCTCTAGTTCGGGACTCCACCAAGGGAGCTTCGGTCTTCGCATCGAGCGCTTTCGCGGTATGGCAGTGTCGCACGCGTGCTTGACGCATTCGGTGTACAGATCCACGACCTCGTCGAGTCGGTCACACGAGTCTACAACCTCCACCGTCCCGGCAGTCAGAGCCCTTTCTTCCTTCGCGTTATCAAACGCTGTTAGGAACTCCGACCACCGAGCCTTCGCTGTGTTGTAGATTCGTGTGCCCCGGAAGGGTTCAGGTCCGGACCGCCCCCCGGTGCGTACGTTGAACGTGACTGCGTTATGGTCCGAGGATGTTACCCTCGGACCACTTGCCATTCCTCCGCTCTATCCAGTAGAGCGGAGCTGCACGCCGTCACGTCCACCGTACTTCGCAAGAGACGGTCCCCCCTGTATACTTCGAACGTGGGGATATTCCCTTCGTTGAGTACATGTAACCCTCCACGTCGAGGAAGTCGCAGAGTTCTGTTCCCCTCGCGTCGTCGCGCTCACTGCCCCACCACACGCTCCATGCGTTGACGTCGCCCCCCAGGATGATTTTGTTCGTCCCGAGCTTCGAGCAGACCCACTTCACGCGGTCGAGGTATGGGCCGATCGGCTTGTCGCACTCGAAGTAGACCGACACGACGCCAATTCTGCAGTTCCCGGCCGTGACTACAGCAGCAGTGACGTTTTCGTCGATGAGTGTTTGATCTTCCTCGACGTCCACGTCACTGTCCAGGATTAGGATGGCGGCTTTGTACGGGTCCGGCACGCGGGGCCACCCGTTGGATGACCCTACAGCCGGAGTACCGCTTGAGCTCGCCAGTATTGCCCACGTAGGGCTCCTGGACTAGTGCCACTGCAATCTTGCGCTGCTCGCTCCAACCAGCAGCTCCGCCGTAGCGAGCTTGCTCCGCTGCAGGTTGGATTGAATGAACCGCAGAGATGCGTGGTCAGCCTCACTTCCCACCGACAAGCCGTCAGCCATGTGAGTACGGTTTTGGGCAGCCGAGGCGCCCGCCGCTAACAGTACGCGACCTTTGTCCGCGCTATAGCGTCCCATTTGGCGCGGACGCCGCATTCTTGGCTAAGTGCCGAATGGGCGACGTCCCGCAGCCGGCTCTCGTGCAGTTTATGCACTTTGGGGGTTGAGCAGCTTTGCGGTCTGGACACGTGGGACCTGTATGATCGCCTCCACAGTGCGCGCACTTGTCATTTTGTTCTCGGCACCATTTCTTACTATGGCCGAAACCAAGACAGCGCGAGCACTGCACTAGAGGCGACTGGTCCCAAACCGGTCGCCGCTGCAACCCCACATACACGTAGCCGGTTTTTATGAGACGCGTATATAGCGCGGGCGACACCTCGAGGACCGGATGGCACTCGAGGGGTTTCGCGCACGTCTGCGGTAGCGGACTCGCGCCTCGACCTTTCCCCAATCGAGACCTTCGGTGGTGTGCCCATTTTGCCTCTTCAGCGATTCAACGATCTGTGCGTCGGAATTGACCTTCAGGACATCCCGTATAATGATAAGTGGTAGCGATGGCTCCGGTTTGGACACTTGGAGATCTTTAGATTTAGTTTTAATGCGCGTCTCGATGCGCTTGATAGCGTCATCGGACACGCATGTGAGGACGACCTTCTGGTTCCTGGCTTTCCTCACTCTATCCACCCCACCCCATTTCCCTTGCATCAACCACCTCCCTGATGGCTTTGACCACCTGGTCACTGGTGTGGTTGGCGCATCGGGACGAGACGATAAGGGTGTGGGCAGCGGCGATCTTTGGGCCAGGAACTTGCGGCTTCGCGGCCGCTTGCAGTTTCGGCTTTGCCGCAGCCGCCGCATAGGTCGTCGGCTTGATCTCCAGTGTCTTGCGGAGCCCTCCAACTTGTTGGGGATGTCCATCCTGTCTATGGCGTCCTGCGTCCTCTTGATCTCGGCCGCCATGTTGGCGACGGCGGTTTCCACCCTCAGACATCTGTCGAGGTGGTGCTCCGTCGTCTTTTGCAGTCGTTTCTCAGCCGCCTCAAGGTCGCGAGCCCTCTTGGTCTTCTCCCGTTCCACCTCCAGAATGTGGTGGGAGCGAGACTCTTCGAGGCTAAGGGCGAGCGCAGCGATGCGCTGCAATTTTTCGCAGACGGAGGTTTTCACCTCCCTGCTTATATTGCGCAACGCTTCTAGCTCGTCCCTCGCCTCCCTAGTGAGGGCTGTTATTTTTTACCGCCGCCCGGTTGGCGGCGGTGGGCTCCCCGGTTTTCGCGGAGCCCTCTTGCGACCTTGAGGCCGGCGACTGTATTGGCGGCCGAGTGCTGGTGAAGGCGGAGGGGGATGGTTGGCAGGGACTGACCCGCTTCGCAAAACCCCCTACAGGCGCGACGGAGGCACCTTCCGGTGTCTCTGTCTGCCTCGGCATCTCGATGCTGCCCTCTCCAGCTTCCAAGGGAAAGGTCAGGGTTGCTGGTTTGGCGAGCTTTTTCGCCGCTCCCTGCCTTGCCTTTGCCAGGACGCCAGTTTCCGACCTGCCACCCGCCTCTGCGCCCCTTTTGAAGGGGGGGGCACCTCGTCCCGGCGCGGCATGGTCTCCGTAACTCTCCTGCTCATTTTGCTATTTTTGTTGTTTTACTATTTTATTATGATCTATGTATGTGCGAACGAGTCACACGTACAAGGGATTAGCAGTCTAAGATCTGAGATGAAATGTAATTGGATGTAATTAAGTGTCGGTATTAACAGGCAGTACAATATAATGTAACAGCTGGAATATTAGTTAATTGGTTAATCAGTCAGTGGTTATGAGGTAAGACAAAGCAGTTTGATAATTTAGATTATTATCTATTGTGCTATTTACAGGATAATTTAATTAAGACAATACAATAATAAGATCCTAATTAATTATAATTATTAATAATTAGTTAGCAAGTTAAAGTAAATTACAATTTACAATTTACAGTTTAATTAGATATTGATAATTATATACATTAACTTAATTTAGTTTAGTCGATTTGAGGTCAGTAATAATTATAATTATTAATAATTAGTAAATTTAAAATAAATTTTCAATTTAATTAAATATTGATAGTTATATACATTAAATTAATTTAGTTGGTCGATTTGAGGTATCAGAAATAATTTAATTAGTCAGTAATAATTATAATTATTAATAATTAGTGACAATTTAATAACAATTTTAATAACAATTTATGTTTTGCAGATTAATGATTCGGTGAAATTCAATCAAATTAAATAATTGCAAGGATCAAATTAAAATAATTGCAAGGTATAATATGTAGTTGGGTTGATAAACAGTTCAATTGTTGAATATTTAAATTGATTTGGTTATTAATTTGGTTGAATTAAATTGAATCGGTAGCAATTAGTAAGTAAATAGAATAAATTAAATAAAATAAATCAATAGTGATGATATCAGTAATAAATAAGGGTAGACAATTGGGACTAAGATTAGGACTAAGATTATTGGCCCAAATTCAGTTTAATCCAGTTAAATTTAATTAGTTTATAATAATAATCCAGTTAAATTTAATTAATTTATAATAATTAATTTACAATTTATATATGGTCTCCAATCCGGATTAATATTAGGCCAATTCTATAAGATTTTTATAAATAAATTTAATATTTAAATTTATATTAAATTTAACAATTTTATAATTTGAATGAATTAAATAAATAAATTTATATTAGTAAATTTAGAGAAGATTTTAATTTGACAGGTTAAAGTCGGATTTTCAGCAATCCAGCCATTATCCGGTGTGCAGTTATTAATTTAGTTGTGTTAAATTAAATCAGTAGCAATTAATAAGTAAATAAAATAAATAAATCAATAACAATGATATCAGTAATAAACAAGAAATAGAAAATTGGGACTAAGATTAGGACTAAGATTATTGGCCCAATTCAGTTTAATCCAGTTAAAAAATTGGGACTAAGATTAGGACTAAGATTATTGGCCCAATTCAGTTTAATCCAGTTAAATTTAATTAGTTTATAATAATAATCCAGTTAAATTTAATTAATTTACAATAATTAATTTACAATTTATATAAGGTCTCCAACCCGGATTAATATTAGGCCAATTTTATAGGATCTTTATAAATAAAATTAATATTAAAATTTTATTAAATTTAAATTTAACAATTTTATAGTTTGAATGAATTAAATAAATAAAATTATATTGGTAAATTTAGAGAGATTTTAATTTAACAGGTTAAACAGCAATCCAGCCACTATCCGGTGTGCATTAGGCCTAAATTGAATGTTGTTTTCTTCGGTTTGTGTCGGGATCAGAGGTCGCAGGATCAAAATCGGGATATGGGGTTGTAGCTCTCGAGAGCCCACACCGAATGATACCTCGCACGCCCCCGCCCAATGGTGGGTTTCGACACAAATTTGGCAAATTTCGGCTCGGCCTTGGCACTCTGTTAGTTTTCTTAATTTTCTCGTGATTGGACAGCGGGAAAATTCTGAAAATCTGCACGGACGTTGTAGTTGCGTGTGCCGACAAACTTATCTATTTGCACATTTGACGCACTGTCCCGTTCCCGTGCTATAGCCGGGAGTAAGTCCTAGCAAGTCCCGGCAAATGGTTTTTTCCAAGTTTTTCGGGAACCAGAGGTCGCAAGATCACGATTGAGGTGTCGATTTATAATCCTTGGGAATGCAAGGCGAATAGTATGTCAAGCTCTCTATTTCGATCTTGGGATCCAGGACCTCGTGGTTACGCGGTTTCGGTTTTAAGGAGTTTTCTCGGGAACGGGAATTCCAGGAGATCGCGGATTAAATGCAGTAGGTGCCGGGTATTGGGCCTAACAAACTTATCTATATTATGGTCATTTATCCAATCCCGTTTCCGGAATATCTCCTCGGGATTGGTCAGGACTCACCTTAATTGTGCGTCTTCCAGATTTTCCGCGGAATGGGCCACGAGAAAAATCTAGATTTATGCACGTCGACGCAGCATGGAAGGATGAATCAGATGACCACAAAAAACAAAGGGATCATCGACTGCTTTTGAGTATGACGTCACCAGATGTCAATTGTCACTTTTTGCATGGATGTTTTCGGCTCTGGAAGATTTGTTTCCAGGCCGATTTTGTTAGGGTTTTCACTGTTGTGTAGGGAAAAAAAAGGCGAATCCAACGATGTATTGTTCACTATTGTTCACAATGTTTTACTGTTCCAAAATGTCAACTGTCACTTATTGCAGAAATGTTTTCGGCTCTGGAAGATTTGTTTCCAGGCCGATTTTGTTAGGGTTTTCACTGTTGTGTAGGGAAAAAAAAGGCGAATCCAACGATATATTGTTCACTATTGTTCACAATGTTTTACTGTTCCAAAATGTCAACTGTCACTTATTGCAGAAATGTTTTCGGCTCTGGAAGATTTGTTTCCAGGCCGATTTTGTTAGGGTTTTCACTGTTGTGTAGGGAAAAAAAAGGCGAATCCAACGATATATTGTTCACTATTGTTCACAATGTTTCACTATTCCAAAATGTCAACTGTCACTTATTGCAGAAATGTTTTCGGCTCTGGAAGATTTGTTTCCAGGCCGATTTTGTTAGGGTTTTCACTGTTGTGTAGGGAAAAAAAAGGCGAATCCAACGATATATTGTTCACTATTGTTCACAATGTTTCACTGTTCCAAAATGTCAACTGTCACTTATTGCAAAAATGTTTTCGGCTCTGGAAGATTTGTTTCCAGGCCGATTTTGTTAGGGTTTTCACTGTTATGTAATGAAAAAAAAGGCGCATCCGATGATATATCACTTACTATTGTTCACTGCATTTTTTGATTTCGAAATGTCAGCTGTCACAATTACGAGAATATTTTTAGCTCTGAAATTTTTGTTTTCCAGCCGATTTCTATGAAAATTACACAGTTACGTAGTACGAAAAAACGCGCATCTAACGGTATATCGTTTACTATGTTTCGATATGTTTTACCACTTAACACGATTTTGACATACAGAGCTCGCGTTTTCGTTGTTGTCGGCGGCGGTCGGCAAGTGACTGGTTAGGTTAGGTT
>BGZK01002776.1:0-42715 GCA_005406025.1 Eumeta japonica
CTTATAATATTTACGTGAATATCAGGAAGAACACTAGTTTATAACAATTATAACACGTTTAAAAGACATTTTGATTTTTAAATTAATGAAGAAGATGTTTAACAAAACTATTCCGTGGACGTCCGTGTGTCTGTATGTGTCCATACACGCGTGGTCACGATAACTCCCGAAAAGCTTAACTGATCTCGTCCATTTTTTTTTCCAAACGCTTTAGTATTATCCTAAACTAAGTCCTTTTGAAGATTACTGTTTAATTCGCTTGCGCGGTATTTTTGCATGCCTAATAAGTGGCGCGCTGAGGTAGTGCTCTACTCTCGCCTTATAAAAATCGAGCTATTTCTTGAACTTAAAATTTTTCATATTACTCATAATATACTTCTAGACTTATATAAATGCACGAATGACAAGAAAAACTATTCGTACTAGTATATATATTTCTGTGTAATAATAATAATTATCATATATCTTTGTAAAAATTGAACGACCGCTATGAGGCGTGCACTTTTGGATTTTCCAAAATTTTTTTCTGTGTGCAAGCGACAACGGCTTAGAATGGCTAAATCGACGAGGTTAAAGGAGTAGATGATTGTACTGTAAATCACATAGACACGTGGGCGCCAGTAGTCACTCTAATAAAAATTAAGCAAATAATGTTTTCTTTTTAATAAATCCAACGCAATCAAGCAAATATTTTAGTATTTTCACTAAAATACGCATTTTACATAACGTCACGTTAATCTCACGTGAGATTAACGTGAGGGAGGAGGGCTCAAGCGCAGCCAAATCTCACCAAGAAGCGAGGTTTGGGGGGTCAAAAAGCGCCTCACGTGATTAATGGATGCCTCCTTAGCGTTTGCCTCTTAGAAATTCCATAAAAAAAGATATTGGTTGATGTTGGTTATTGGTCGCGCAAATACTTCTCGTCTCAATCTGTACCTCAATAAGTCCTCAGCACACAGACGTGCATAGTGCAGTGGTGCCTGTGCAGTGGACACCCATTGTGATAGAGCATCTAAATGCAGCTATTTTTTTTATTTTTAATTGTAAACAGCTATTTTAATTTTAATTGTTCAAATTTGTGCGTACGAACCACGCCACGGGCAAAGCATTATTTGCACCTACTGACTGACTGATTTCTAATTTGAATTTGTACAACGAGCTTAAGGGATTTAGGGATCGTTTTATCATATCCAATTTATTTATGCATTTTTAGTAGTCGGGTTTTTACTTTTCAAGCTTTTTCTTTATTATCTTTCTTCAGGCGTGCCCACAATGCGACATTCTTATTGCCTTTTAAAATGTACAAAAATAACTAAAAAATAAATTGAGTATTAGTTTTGTTCAAATTGTACGTGGCTAAATACAACTTTTACAATGTTATTGATATTTATTTAAAGAAAAAATATATTTCGGGTCGCGCGACAGGCGAGGGTCAACGCGGCAACCGTACATTAGATTTTAACGTAAAACGATATTGTTACTAACTCAAAAGTATTCCCATATGAGTTGTACATATTCTAAATGCGTTTCTCGCATCCTTTCTTATGATACCAGACAGAATGTTTATTTTCTATGAATTCCTTTCAAGGTTGGAAAATTACCTATAAATGTTATCATAAGCCGTTTGGTAACCTATGACGTGTGTAGTATTAATTTGTAAGATTGGGACACCTCATTTGTAAGATTAGGACAAGTATCTTAGGAACTACAAGGCAACAAATGAACATACTCGCATATATACATACATACACTGTTAATATCACAACCCTTCTTTGACTTTGCCGTAGTCAGTTAAAGTAATTAGTTTATGATTTACGATAATTAATAATTATCACTATAATTGAACTTTTTGTTTTTGATCTACTTGATTGAAGTTTTAATTGCTCTGAAATATCGTTAATTCACTTCATTGTAATTTAGTGTCCGACCGAACTTTCGGTTTCGGTTTCGGTTTCGGCCTCAAATCTGGCCGAAACTATGGCCGTAACCGAAACTCCGTTCGGTTAGTCCCGCGCTTTGATCGGCTTTGATCGGACACGTTCGTACACGTGCGCTCGTCGCCGTGACCACATCAAACTCAAACAACAAGCTTCCAGTGTTGCCACCTTAGAGGTTTTCCCACCAGAACTGGTGCTTTCAACGCTGTTGGTGGTATTTTTTATTGAATGGCGTTTTATTTTTTTAGTGGTATTTAGCGGTTTTCAATATCACTGCCTACACTCATTTTGGTGCCTAAGATTTTATAGCTGATTTTGGATGTATTTTGTGAGTTGATACGAAAACTAGTCACATTTTCCATATCAGCTCTTGTTCATAATTTGACTACCAAAGTATAGAGAATATAAGCGAATTACCATGTCATTTATTGGTTTCCGTTGGTCTTTCGTCGCAAATGTAACAAAATATATTAGGATCGTTTATGCAACATCTCGATTTACTTGCCATAGTAAATTTATGAGTTTAATGCCATAAAACTAGTTATATTATAACATGGACTGATTTTGAATAAAACCGTATAAAAATTAAAATGAGAATTGTAGGTAAACTAGAGCTGTCAGCTGACATCTAGTAGCAGGAATGTGGTTCATCCTACCTACTATACCGACTGCTGATGCGCAAAGAGCTGCACCAAACCAACAAAAAAAAATTGTAGGCTAGTGTATGGAATCTGGTAACACTTTTTGAAAAGGGAATCCCCTACCGTTACTGAATTTCATATGTTTTATGCTTACTCTATGACCGGGGAATCTAGGCAGACTCGTAAGTTAATGTTTTGTTTCAGCTGTCATTCTATTCTATGTCCTCAATATAAATTGTGTGTGTTGTTGTGTTGTTGAAAAGCCTGTTTGATAGAGTTGTGTCTTGAAACAGTGTGTTAATTCCTGAAAGCTGTAAATAACATTTAATAATGGAAGTTCCACTCAAGAAAAACAATACGCACAAAGGTATAGAAAGAATGGGAATCACTAAATGAATTCAAACCTGGCTTAAGCCTTTACCTGGTGATGATGAAAGCGTTTTGCACATTTTGCAAAGCAGAATTATTAACAAAATTAGTAGATTTGAAGACATACCGAAACAAAAAACACAAACAAAAATTCAAATTATATCGGGCAATCAAACGATAAAATTCACGCCTGCTGAAACGATTTCAAAAAACTCTCAAAGCTGAAGGAATGCTCGCTCTTTACATTTCAGAACACAGTTCAGTTTCCTGTATTGATCATCTTACAGATTTAGTAAAATCAGCTTTCCCTGATTCCAAAATAACGAATGACTTAAAATGCATCGTACTAAGTGCACTGAAGTTATTAAAACGTCTTGGCGACACACTTCGTTGAAGAGCTAATAAAGGACATAGGACAGCAAAATACAGTCTCATTATTGACGAATCAACTGACATCAGTACGAGCAAGCAACTTGATTGTAATCAGGTATTTCAGTCGAAAACTAAAAAGTAGTTTCTTCGTTTCTGGCCCTTCAACCACTTAAAACCTGCGATGCAGTCGGGATCGTAGGAGCCCTTATTTCTTGCTTACAAAAATATGGCCTATATAAAAATAAAATGGTTGGATTGGGAACAGACAATGCGTCAGTCATGATTGGCATTAATAATGGAGTGTACAGAATTCTAAAAATGATATACCAAATTTAATTTTAATCAGATGCACTTTCCACTCTTTACAACTTGCGGTGTCATGCTTCAGAACAAACGCTACCAAGAAATATTGAATTTTAATTAGAGAAACCTACAATTGGTTTGTACTCTACAAAACGAAAAAATGAATATCGTGAAATTTACGAAACCATAAATTGCGGTGAAGCACCTTTGAACATTTTGCAAGTATGTGATACACGCTGGTTGTCTATAGAACCAGCAGTCCAAAGAATTCTAGCACAATGGAAAGAACTGACTTTGCATTTTGGTCTTGTGAGAGATAGATGCTACACTGCAGATCTATTATATTCCATGTACAAGGACGAATGTAATTATTTGTATATGTTATTTTTGAGAAGTATATTAAGCGATGTGCAGATCGCTGTGAAAACCTTTGAAAGTGAAAATGCAAATCCCCTTAAATTATTAAATGTGCTGATTACACTATTACGCTCAGTTTGCAACAGGATACTGTTACCAAATTCAGCTGTCACAATAAGGATTTTCTAAACGTTGACATCGACCAAAACCTTAATCCAGTCCCATATATGGGATACCTTTTGAATCGGAGTGAAAAACATTATTAGCAACGGATGCTATATCAGCCATAAGACGTCGATGTATTGATTTCAATGTAAAGCTAGCTAAGGAAATTCAACAAAGACTGCCGACTAATTATACTGTGCTAGAGTTGATGTCAAGATTAGCGCCAGAGACGATTCTACGCCAGGGTGGGACAACTCCATCTCAGAACTAGCTAAAGAACTTGGCTATAATGCTAGTGATATTGACAAGATATTGAACCAGTGGCACAACATTTGTTTTGTCCAGTGGAAAAATACAAACGATGTAATAAAATTTTGGAATGAGGTAGATGAGTACAGAAGCGCAGCTGGAATAAATGACTTTGGAGAACTAGTTGATCTTGCTATATCTTCGTTAATATTACCTCATTCAAATGCGGGTATCGAAAAATTTTCAGTGTCATGAACATCGTAAAACCAAACTACGGAACAGGATGGCTGGTCCACTTTTAAATGCTATAATTTTTATCAGAAATAGACTAAAAGTTACTGATGTTAAATGTTACAATTACGAATTACCAAGCGATGTCATTGCAGCTATTGGAAAAAACACAAAGTACTCGTACAAAAATCAAGTACAACCGGCAACATCTTCTGCATCGGTATCGGCGTCATCGACAGTAGAGTCTGTGAATTATGATGATGAAGTTATAGAAGATATAACATTTGATCTTGATTTTTAACATTTCATTTTTTATTGTTCATCTGAATACCTACCTCTATTGATTGAATTGGTTTTATTTCATTGTTTTTAAATAACAAATATAATGTTTATGTTTGGTAAATTGTTGTGGTAAAAATAAACAAATTGAAAAATACTTCATTTGTTTAATTAGGTAATAAAACAACTACTACTTTCTAGCATCTCATACATATTAGTACTCCTTTTTAACATCTTATACATGTTAGTCGTTTTAATTTCAACTAGGTTTTCTTTAGTCTGAGATTGTAAAATGCAATAATTTAGCGGAATTTGGTGTTTTTAATTCAAATTTGTTTAATTTGCGACATTTACTGACCAGTTAGCTCTTTTAAAAATTTAAGGTGGCAACACTGCAACTTCGCTCGCTCGCAGTCGCGATTCATGTCTGGACTTGTACGTTCGGTTTTCGCTTGCTGTTGGCAGAGTTTGGTGTGAAATCACGACAAATACATTATTTTAAGGAATCAAGTGAGTTTTATTTGTTAATACTGTGTATTACTAAAATTAGTGATAAATATACGTTTTAGTATGTTCATTTAATACTAAAAACGTTACCAAAATTTGGTTGAAGTGTGTAATGTGTAGGTATTTTATTATAAAATGAGACGTACCTACGTAATGATTACAAGTTATTTTATTTGGGAATTACGTACGTACCGTTATGTCAAAGAATTTTGACATCGCGGTACGTAATTCATTAATAACTTGTAATCATTTAATTATTTTTTTAATTGTTATTTTATACTGGAAGTACGTACGTACCACGATGACGAGTTACTAGGAAACTTGACATCACGGTACGTATATTCCCGAATAAAATAACTTGTAATGTGTAGGTACATGGTATCTTACTAATATTATAAACGCGAAAGTTTGAGAGTGTGTGT
This sequence comes from Eumeta japonica, assembly GCA_005406025.1. Taxonomy (NCBI): domain Eukaryota; kingdom Metazoa; phylum Arthropoda; class Insecta; order Lepidoptera; family Psychidae; genus Eumeta; species Eumeta japonica. Next base: position 5,833 of record BGZK01002776.1, read on the forward strand.
GTGTGGCTATATTGTCTTAGGTACCTATAGGTAATTTTTGTACTGTATGTAATGTATGTTGCGATGTGTTGTTAACTATATTTATCAAGAGAATAGCCCTAATGTACCTATTTTTGTTTCAGCATATACCAATGAAAGAGCAATGTCGCAAAAAAATTACATTTGGGATTTTTTTGAAAAATCTACGTCAGATTTATCTAAAGCAAAATGTAACAAATGCCATAAATTATATTCTTTGGGAAGTTCTGAGCCGAAGCGGCAGACGATTCATGGTTTGAAATTGCACTTGTCTAAATTTCATGGAGAATAGGCAGTATTTAAAACGGCAAGCTGAAAAAGAAGAGCAGAAGTTAGAAGCTAAATTAAAGAGACGGAAATCAGAAATTTCAATCGCAACAGGCAGTACTAATAGCAGCAGTGGTGGCCAACTTGTACAAACCACAATTTTCAAAATGGAACAAGCAAGGGCTTTAAAAGCTTCTAAGTGGCCAGATGATCACGAGATATCTCGTAGAATCGACAAGAGTATCATGGACTTGATAATTGTGAACATGCTTCCATATTCTATTGTAGACAGTGAGGCATTCAGAAGACTCAATTTTACCGATCCTCATTCTCCTCAAAATATAATTTTAAATCCGAAAATATATTTCAAACTATTTGATGCCTCAGACTTATGAAATTGTTTCAAAAAAAGTGTACGATTTAATTGCCAATTGTGAATGGATCAGTGGCACCTGTGATATATGGACCAATCCTCCTAAAACATGCTCACTACTGAGTCTCACTGGCCATTTTATCATGGAACCAAAACCTCTTAAAGTTATATTAGGCGCAAAAGTACTTGAAAATGATCATACAGGACAATATATTGATGAAAAACTACAAGAAATGATAACTAAATGGAATATAAATAAAAAACTCTTTCTTCGTGACAACGCCAAAAATATGGTCAGTGTTATGCGAGATCAATATTATGATGCATTATTTTCCGAAGAAAGACACGAAATTGTTATCAAAACTTGTAGAAAAATAGTAGGGCATTTTAAGCATAGCGAGCAAGCTTCTAGAAAGTTAATTGAGTGCCAAAAACAATGTGGAATACCACGCATTCTCTGATTCAAGATGTCGAAGTCAAATGGAACAGTACCTACAACATGCTGGAAAGGTTGTTAGAACAAAAAACCGCTGTTAATTTGTACAGTGTGAAACATGACCGTATTGACACTCTTTCTTCTTCTGATTGGGAACTCATGAAGAATCTTACTCAAGTCTTGAAGTTCTTCTACGAAGCTACGCTCGATCTGTCATTTGATAACGTGTATATCGATTGTTATTCCTTTAATTGCATTATTAAACAGAAAGCTCCAATTTAGAGATGAAAATGAAAGCAAGTAATGAGGAGCATGAAACCAAGTTGCATGAATCCATGAACCGAAGATTTGCATGAATCCATCCAAGATCATGCAGGTCCTTATTACTTCGACGTTGTTGGATCCCAGATTCAAAACACATATTTGAATTCTGATGAAGTCGACATAGCCACCATGGAAATAGAAAACCATATGAGGATTTACGCTGATAACTCACGCGAAACAGCAGGCACAAGCGACCAAGAGCCGTCTAGTTCGTATAGGCTTTCCCCTTATGAAAAGATGGAGGGCTTTGGGATGTCCATGACAAATCGACTAGTCAAGCAATTCAAAGTTCTGATGCAGTGATAAAGACTTATCTACACAAGTAAAAAAATATTGAGATCTACTTAGCCGAACCGAGACTGCAAAGAAATGCAGACATATATAGTTACTGGGATTGTAGTCCTTTTGTGTCTTTTGAAAGGTGGCACTAAAATACTTATCCGCTCCTCCGACAACTGTTTCTAGTGAACAATTGTTTAGTGCTGCTGGGCAAATTTATTCAGACCGAAGCAATTTGCTCGGAAAATGTAGATAAATTGTTGTTTTAACTTATAATATTAGACTGTTTCATTATGAATATTAATTGTTTGATAATTTAAATCTAAGAAAAGGTAAATTTGTTGTGATAATATGTTAAGTTGATAGTAGATACTTAGAGATGAATCAGACTGAATTAACACGTGATCTCAAAATAAATAAATAAAGGCTGATTGATAATAATGTTTTTGATTATTTACTCCTAATATCCCACAAATCTTAGCTTTCTATTTGGCTTCAAGGAAGTTTCGGTTTCGGCCGAAACTAAGACTGAGGCCGAAATTCGATTTCGGTTTCGGTTACGACCATGAAAACTAGTTTCGGTCGGACACTAATGTACTTGTTAGTTTAATATGTAATTTAATATATATATCAAAAACTTTTCCAATTGGATATCCCGACACCTTTCATTCTGTTTTATTTTATAAAATAAATTTAATTTATGTACGTTATTTAACCTTAAAATATATGTACTTCTGGAAAGTGAATTAAAATAACTATAATCAATAATAGTTTTAGAAGAAAGATAAAGTCAGATTTTTCTTTATTGTGTAAATATTGATTTATTTGAAATTAATGAAGCATTTTTGTGTTATTGATACTTAATTTATTAAAGGTCCGCAAATAAAACCACATAAAATGAAAAATCAATAAAAAGTATATTTATTTTGTTTTGCCATCAATATCCAATCGCTGAAATTTCTTTCATCACAACGCATTCATTTTCTCACGCTTCTGTTGACCTTTCCGTATATTTCCGGAAAGGCTTCAGTGCAATAAGGCAATGTTTGCCTAACTTTATCGTAGAGGGCGTGGTCGAACATCGCCCTGAATTCTTCCAAAGTGGTGTAGGTATCAGCGTACAGCATCTGAAAACCTTTCTTCTTTGTTACCGGTTCGACTCGCCGAGTCGACGGCACCTGAAAAGAAATTTTTTCACAGAATTAAAAACACATCTCATAAATCAAAAAGAATGCAAAAGAACCTCGTTACATTATTGTGTACGATTATTATTATTTTTATTATTATTGGTATTAATTAACGACTGTTATTTATGATTTTTAATTTAAAGAATCATTAACTATTTCGTATTTACGAAATAGTTTTATATATGAAATAGTTTTATATTTCAGATATTTATAATTTAAAATTTATGGTTATAAAAAATCTAGATAGTCTTCATTTTAATGAATATAACGCTATCTAACATCGTTGTATGGCGTTGCCAATACTACGTTCATGTGATGAGAACGTCAAAAAAAAACAATGATGGTTGTGATGTATGTTTTTCGTGTACCTAATACGTGTTAAATAGCAGCCTGTTGTTTTATATCTTCTCTACATGGAGTCGTATTAGAGTTTAGTCAATTCGACGTGAACTGATGACAGTTCTGGTGGCATACGACTGTGCAAAGGTGTGAACAGTGTGTAACAATTAATGATTTTAAAATAAAATACCTTTTTCTATTTACAAACTGATATATATATATATATATATATATATATAATATTTTTTCAGTGAAAAGAATATATTAATAAAGGTTATTCTGTAACTTAAAATAAAATAAATAATTCCCTTTATAACTCAACGCGAAGTTTGAGATATTGCTCTACTCTATCTTAATCATATCAATATGTCAAAGTCAAACGATTTCCAGGGCTTAAATGCCTCTATTCTATTCATATTGCTTGCAGTACTCGTATATCAAGAAAAACACTCATTTTAACAAATTTCACATTTAAAAATACATTTATTTTATACAGTATATAAAAATTAACTATAAAATTCTGTGGGTGTCTGTATTGGATACAATTTTTTATTAATAAAATTACAATTTCTAAAGAAGTAAGCTAATTCGTTGTCGTTTAATTATAATTAATTAACTTTTTACCCGCGACTCCAACCGCGAAGACATAAAATAATGATTTTTTATTAACTTCAGAATTACAACTATTACTTTTCTATTAAAAGAGCTGCCTTATTCAGTGTCGTTTAATCATAATCAAATAGTTTTCCCGGCGGCTCCCGCCGTCGTAAAATGATGACAAAATATTTTTTGATAGGCTTTACATAAAATCCGTCCTCTATGACCATCTTCGTCCCGATAAGATAAAACCATGTCAAATTTCAAATCAATAACCTATAGTTTCGGAGATCTGGTGATGAGTCAGTCGGTGGTATTTCATCGACTGCTCCTTTTAATATCCATCTTGTTCTGATGTTCTGAGTCGGAAAATACCGTAAAATGGAAATTTGGGCGTTGTAAAATTTGTGGTCGCTTACGTGATACGTTTTCGATTTGGTATACAATAAATATATAGCAGTTGACCTCTTTCGTATTATCAAATCGCATTAAAATAAATACGACAATCCAAAAAATCTTCATTGTCAAATCCTTGTAAGACATATCCAACGGTCAAACACACAGTCATTTATATAAATGTATAATTCGAACCCTTTTTTGGGTGTATGCTCCATAGAGTTGTTCACCATGATCCACCAATCGGACTTAGGTGCTATCTCTTCTATTTCTTGAGAGAGAATGTAACCGGAGAAAAAATTGCCAGAGATACGTCTACTTCAGTATGTGGAATTCCATGGTATCAGCTCTAGACAAATAATATATTAATTAAACATTTCAACAGGACAACACTCTATTGTCAGGCGGACTAGGCATGACATTTTTCAGTAGCGCGTTGTGGCATTTTTTGATTATCATATCAATATAAAGATATTCTTCGATCTGCTGAGAGATTAACGCCATTTTCATCAGACTAAACCGACCATCGCAAAAATCTTACTTAGACCAAAATATAGATGGCATTTATTACATATAAAACCATACTATATTAAAAGAAAATATATAATTGCCTTGTATCGCAGTCGTTGCACTGTCATTGTTTTATTTACATTGTTGGTTTGGTACGCCTTACTATTCGTCAACATAAATTAGGCAGTAAATGTACAACGTTTTAAAACGTTACAACAATACTAATGCGTCATAATGCGACGCCATGTTGAAATATTTTATGTGGAACCCCTTATGTACTAATATCAATGTCTTAAATTCAAAGAATTAAATATTTTTTGGTTATTTGTGTGATCATTCGAACATATATGTATTTTTTGTTATATAATTTCTCTAGCATTCTTTTAATAATTATTGATCATATTATCTAAGCTTAAGATAAAGAAGTGCATTGAAGCAAGTACATCTATTTCGATAAATAAATTATACTACTAATAATAGGCAATTTCATAGTGCGATATAGTTTATAATAAATATATGCAATAAATAAATAATTATATTATTAGTTGAACTCTGTTAAGCTTTACAGTATCTTTTGTCAATAAAATAATTCTATATTTGTTTAAACTACTTTATGAACTTTTTCAGCGTCTTCAAATGATAATAGATACACAATTACTTTTAATAATTATTATTAAATCAAACTATTTTGTTTAACAATTATGAGTTGGCGGAAGACTAGAGTGAAAATAAATTTCTCCTTCATTTGTCAATCAATTCAATTAATTCCAGTTCGCTTATAATAATAACTTCAGATCAATCAATTTAACTCACAGTCTCGTAACCCTCAGCTTTGGGTACCGTACACTCCGATGTCCACGAACATCTGCCACTCTCCGGTGGTAGTGGCTTTCAGTTGTCCTGGCTGATTGAACAGTTTGAACGGGCAGAGCACATTGGATAAACCTGACAAATATAAATTATTTATAATTAACTATTTAATTCAAATATATTGCATTAGAATGTTCAATTTATGTGTCAATAAGTCCATAGTTCCAATGCAAAGTTAACCAAACTTTACTATAATAAACCGGCTCATGCTTAGGTGATGTTAAAGATTTGAATTATCTTAACTCATCATTAAAGGCCACTAACTATTAAACATTTAGTTGACCAGCTAGTTGACCAGTAACAATGAATAGAAATTAAATATACATACACCGATTATAGCAATCATCGATTAAGTAAAGCTATAATTAAAAAATTGTATGTGTATAACATAACACAAAGGTTAAGTTTTTGGAATCGTTAGAAATTTTAAACAAAAATAATTATAACACGTTCAATGAATAAATCAACTTTAACAAATCGTTCGATGCTTGTGTTATGTTTTCGTGTTCGATCTTCTGTGACTATTGATAAATATGTTTGCCAGTGGCCTATATTGTGACTACTAGTGGGCTGCTTATTGTAGTCTGTGGTGGATACCATATTATATTCTATCACCCTATCACAGATTAACACTGCACGCTCATTTGTGTATAATGATTGGAGGCGTATCTGCTTGGCGATATTAATACTCCTCAACGTGTAGAAACACTCCGAAACGTACGTAGAAATTTTATACTAGTAATATTGGCAATATGGATAAACAAAATTTTAGCACTCACATATTCGGTATGTCATGATTCAGGAATCAATATACAATCCATCGAATGAGGATCGGTGGTGTGAAGAGCAGATTTGAAGGTCAGCAGGGTCTAGACAAATGGCAAATCGATTCTATTTCTACGAACGCTAAAGCTTTAACTTATCTGATTTTCGTCCGAAAAATTTAAATTTTCCCATCTCCGGGTCACGTGACATTTCGTTAGCTAACGTCAACATCACATTACCATTCATAGAGTTAGAAATTCCAAATTTAAATTTAGTAGACGAATACCGGATACGTCTAGGCGTTGGCGTTTGTAGAAATAGAAAATATTTGCCACCTACCTAGCTCTGCGGCGGTGGGTTGCATGATGCATATTACTGCATATCACAAGCAAGCGTATAATTATGAATTTCCGCGAAGTAAAACAAATGGAACAATATACCATTTTCATATTATATCAGATAGGCACGTCAGAAGATAGTCATGGAGTACCTGGAACTCTTGGTGGAAGACTTCGATAGATTCCTTCATATTTTCGATAGGCACGAGCATGTCCTGTATAACGTGACAACGCTCATACAATCTTCCTACCGCCTCGGTTTGCGTCAGCTTCAGAAGGGAAACTTCGGGAGGCATCAGCCATCCCAATGTGTGTCTGAACAGAGGATTATTTCCAAAAGGAATTATATCCTGAAACGAGAGGTAAGGTATAAATAGCATTAAGTTTCCGTTGCTTCCTGCATCGGCTACTGTGTTAGGTTTTCACTTGTATTGCTGAGGTGCATCATCCCACTATCTTTTTATTTCAAATCGAGGGTCTTGGACGTTAAGCCCCCGCGCCGGCTCTAATTTGGGACTACTAACTAATTATGACGTTCGGGATCGATGGTATATATATCATTAGTCCTGGTCCCGGATTCAACCCCGTGGTCGGGATCGAACCCGGTAAGTTCTGGCACTACCGAGACGACATTTTTAGTCACTAAGCCGTCAATTCCCTCTTCGTGGGTACTTCTTCCCTTCAAAAATTCCTGTTCATTGAGATTAATTCCATTTATGTTTTTATTGTAGCTTTCATGCAATAACTTGATATGACCTCTTATATTACTATACCTGTTTTTACAATTAATACAGTTTCAATTTAAAATCCTTGGTGTTTCTTTTTAATTAAATCGTATAAAAAAAGATTTAAATTCTATACACTACTTACATTTTAATTATTATGAAATTACAAATCACTAGAATTTTAATTATTACAAAAACATAATACTTCATTACCTGCAACTCCCAGAACAAACTTCTAGTATGTCTATGGTAATAGTCGCGTAGAGGTATATATTCAACCACAGGATTGGTCAGCTTTCTTTTCAAATGCTTTTGCACCTGTTTGAAGAACCACTCTGAACGCCAATCACCGATGGGGTTCAACTATGAAAATGATATATATTGTTTATTGAAAATTTCGTTGCAACCTTTCAAAGGAAAACTTACATACAAGTCTTATTTAAGAACAAAATTAAGTTTATAGTCTTTAAGTGGCCAAGAAGGCTCGCATTGATACTGACTTTCGCTTGTAGCTTCGCTCGCTTGGACACTATAAATTACTTCATCTTACATATTGATTTCATTCTAGAAGCACTTTTTTTGCGCTCTTATCCCGATCCTGAGCTGTCACTTCTCCATTCGACGTCATTTCAAATTGTTTCCAATCCTAATTTTCTCACAATGTCCAAACTTCTCAGAGTTTTGGTGCATCTTCCGTTTTAATTTCAAAACCCGATGTCGTCCTTAGTTCCGATCCTAAACTTCTCCCGGATTTCATTCCGGTTCCACTCTCTATTTTGTTTCAAATCCTCGCACCTCAATCTAGGTTACTACCTACCCCAGTTCCGTTATAATTTCCGCTTTAATTTTCGATATTAAACCGATCGACAAAAACCGGCCAAACTGTCATTTAATATAATGTCTGTGTTTTCTCAAATATACAGTCAATTTGTTAAGAAAATTTATGCTAATTTTCTTTATTATTATATAATACATAATATATTAGTTTAATGTTTTTGCTTCAAAGGAAACTAAGATATAAATGAAACCCTATTTTTACACATAACCTATGTGTTGACCAAAAATACAAACACTGTATGCTAGGGGTGAGATCAGTTAGTAGATTTCGGGCGCAAAAAAACAAATACCCAATCATTCATATACATGCCCTCACCAACTCGAAAGCTAGATCCGCCCTTGCGGTTTTGGGTAAAAGTAAACCCAGTATGTCTGAAAAATTTGACATTGTTCAACTCAATAATTTTCACATCAAAAACCCAAACGAATAATTTATGTTATGGCTTTTCCAGAATTATAACTAGTCCGCATGTTAAATTCGAGGTCTGTCGACTTAGTAGCTTTCGCATTAAAAAAATCAAACAAACATGCAAACTTTTGCTTTCGTACCTTATGTTTTGACCAGATGTAAAACAACCTTTTATGCCAAATTTGAAATTCGTGGGATTAGTAATTTATAAATGAAAGAAAAAGAGACAAAAAAAATTTTGCAGTTCTATATCGCTAATTATATACATATGATCATATGAATTAAGTATTGAGACTATTTGCTTTAATTCTAAAGCTAATAAAAAAAGGCTAAGATAATGACTTTTTTCGCAAGAGATCCTATTTTTTTAGAAGTTTCATGGTTGACTGACAAATCGGTTTTCTAAACTATTCTGATGCTTTATTTTACATTTCTTTTGCATTAATTTTTTTTTCAATTCTAACAGAATTAAACTTCATTAAGTACAGTATCCTAAAATCTTCAATAAATTATGTGCACTAAAGTCCCTTTCGTGTACTAATAAAACTGTAAATACATAGAAATAAATCCTGATAAAAGATGAAAACAACAGTTCGATCGTAAAGCACTCTTATTGGGTATTAGCAGCATAATCATCTCCTTTCTCAGCTGTTTGTGGAATTATAACTATGCTATGTTAGCGAACTAAGGCATTGTGACTGCATCAACTTTTTATTACCTTACCATCGTCACCCATTTCTTCCACCATGTCACCCAACATCACTACACCAGAGTCTACGCTGAACAGCAAACCCTCAATGAACTGATGAGGAGTTCGCTTCAAAGATTCGTTGCTGAAGTGATTTACTAAAGACGAAAGATTTGCGTGAGGGTGATATTCCAAACGAACGTATCTGGAAGAAAAATGGGAACACTAAACTAGAAGAAAATCTATTTTAAACTCGACAATAGTTATTTATGTTTGAATGATAAATAGTGTCATTGATATAATTAATTTTTGATTATTTTTCGAATTTTATTAGCATCTAAAAATTGAGTTTACCATTTTAAACTTTAATAAACTCAATAATTATACATAAGAAAGTGTTGTCCATCAACGATTTCAAAAATCACATGATTATTCAGATTGACGAACTTAACAAAATCGTTAATAAAGAAAATAAATGCCATGTTTAGCGCCTTCATAGCCGTTATCAATATGTCGAATTGTTAAACACTCCTTTTTTATTGTATTTAATATCAATAAAGAATTTCGTCTCAAAACACGACGTACAAGATGATTATATTTTATGTTTGGAATTATGTCTAGTGATATAAAGAACAAAGTTCTTTTTTGTATTCTTCATTTAATTACTCTCAAACGTTAATTCTTTGCGCCTGTTATTTAACACCGAAATAAACTTCATCCCAACCGGGTGTCCCACGTCCCACATGTTTTTTTATTGCGACATATTCTCAACAAATGGATGTTGAGGGTTTAAAATCCATGACAAATGAATGCTAGTATTTTAAAAAAGGGAATAAACCGATAATAAGATAAGAGAGAGATTCATTCATCAGAATCATAAACATAAAGGTAACAGGTCACCTCTTATATGTCACTTTTAAGAATGGATACCCACGACTATATACCTACTAGCGGCAAGTAATGCGGTTAAATGAGTAACAGTACAGCTTAGAAAACTTTGCCGCTGCGAATTGCCTGCGAATGGTGCAATGCGCAAATTTAACGCTCCCCGACCCTTCCTTCTTCTCCCCCGCGTTCCTATTTTCGTCTTTACGCCATTACAAAGCTTTCGTGACTATGTTCACAGCGGCAGAGTTGCGTGCGTTGTACTGTAACTCAATAATTCAGATTGCAACATTCGGTGCAAACCTTTTAGCGGGCACCACCTTAGTGACAACGGACGTCAAAAAACCCAGAGTACCGTACGACCAGGGCACCGCGTAGAACAAATCAACATTCTCATCCTGGAACAAAAAGGTTACAATTCATTCACATTTACAAAACCGTGTGAGATGATGCGTTGAAAAGTAAAGATTAAGTTTTATCCGGATTTTCATGACAAATCTATTGTGAACTGCGTCTTTTGGTATTTATTATATTTTGTTGCAGTATAATTATAAATTACAATATACATTTATTTCGACTTTAACCCTCATTATAATTTAAAATGAAACCTATTTGTCCCATGCGTTCCCGCAACTTATAAGCTCGGACCTCGTATATCTTTAAAAATAAGATTAATGAAACTGGAAACTTAACTCTGGAATTCTAATTCATATATGAAAATTTGTTATATTTATAAAAACCTAGAAATAATTAAAAGAAATAGTGATCGATATAAACTCATTACCAGAAATAAAATAAACTGTGTTTACATCTGAGTCGACTATGCAGTCACAAATTCATGGTTCCTGAATTCAAACCTGAAAAAGGTTCCTGTGTATATACAAAATTACCCTTGTATAAATTTAAGATTGTTATTAAAGAATCACTGAGTACAAAGGATATTACTCAATTTCCGAATATTTAGAAGGCAAATATCCATGGGTATAAGCGACTCGACTTCATACCGGGCTTTTTGATCATCGATGCTTTTGTGTTTGTTTTGGCTGTGCGTGATGAAATTAAAAAATCTACCCTTAAGTTTAAGGCTATTTGTATTTGAGGAAAACTGTCTCTCGAACGAGTGATAAAACGTAAATTCAAATATATTATGAGTAGTTTAAAGTGTTATTTTATATATTGTATTATATAGTAAGAGCAAGGATTTTTGACGGACGGATTTTTCGTCGCTCTTTGACCATTGCATGACAGCGGCCTGCCTAACGAGGTTGTGTTGGTTGTTTTAACGCTCCTTGCACCCTGGTGGATGTGACTGTCGGCAATTTCCTGAGGATGTACCTTGTTGGCATGAAACGTACGTAGAATTTACAATTTAACAGTTAGCGGAATTAGATAATTATAAAAATAAATAACACTTGCTTAGGTGTTCGATATCTGTCAATCCTCTGGAATCAATATTCAATCATTTGGATAGAGATTCGTAGTGGAGAGGCAGATTCGAGGGTCAGCGGTGGGTTGCATGCTGCATGTTAATGCATGTTGCAGGCAAGCGTCTGTTATTTTATAACCTATGAAATATAGATATTTTAAATTTGAATTCGTTTGTCGGATCGAAAATGGTTAGTAAGTGGAACATGCACACAAACCTTGCTGCATTTAACTACAGAGCCATCGGCTAAAACGAGTTCGTACTCCAGGCATATGTGCTGGAATAAGCCATGGATATGGGACGAGCTCTCGCCCGTTCCCATCACAAGACCGCCGACCGTGAGCTGGTCTAATTCAGGCACCACCGCCAGAGCCAACCCCAGAGGTGCCAAAGTTCTAGACAATTGGCCCATGGTCACAAGGGTTCTGCGGACCGTCTGCGAATTGAGAAAATAAGTAATCACATTAAATACTTGTTGATATTATTAATGAAAAGAACATAAGTCATTTGTGAGCTCTGATGACCAAGTGATTGTCAGTGATTGTCTTCGAACGAGAAGATACCGAGTTTAAATCCCGATTACGACGAATTTGCCAATGAGTTTTCACGTTAAGTCAAATTGAATCATAAGCCCTCCGTGCCTCGAAAAGTAAGTGGAGTCGTTGGTTCCGGCCTTTATCACCTGATAAATGGTGGCAATTAGGCTAGAAGTTTAATATTTCAGATATATGTATATTCATATGACATGATTTGGAGAGCGAAGAAACTTTGAATATCCATAAAAATATCGCAAGCAGTAGTCAGTCTTCGGGAATGGCGAGTTAAGTTGAAAAAATGTAGACGGAAATTAATCGCTACGCTATCTCGTCAAATGGAAGCGTCACGTCGTCTCTTCGAGCTGCTGTATCAAGAGCTGTAACTTAGTGTCACAGAGTACATCTCAAGTACATTGTTTCTTTCCTTCTTATTCATCTGAATCATCATCATCATCATTAGCGTCATCACCAAAATACAAAAATTAGAATACTTCAGAAATGTATCAATTAAATTTGACGTTTTCCTACAATGAGTGATCACTTATACCAAGCTTACGCCTGAACGTAACATTAACGATATTTGCCATTTGGAAATTATATGTACAATTCCAGTGTTTTCAAAGTTCAAAAACTTTAAAACAACTAGTTTGACCTCAGCTTAAAAACGTAATCGTCATTCTTTCTAATAAAACGAGTGTTACCATATTTTCTTTGTCGACCTCGAGTACGTCCACTAAATTGACCTCGATGTTCGTGAAACTCTTCTTGTAGACCCTTGACGGAACGACATGGTCTGCCAGGTGGGCCGCGCCGTGCACAGCCTGGTGCCGCGACCGGCCGCGTGCCATTTCTTAATCTGGAAATACACACGGACACTAATTTAAAAGCATTTCTATTACTGCCATTAAAACTCTTACATGACCGGTTTACAGCTGACAATATTCAAAGAATTCAGAATTATAAGCTGACGTCGACAAGACACTCAGTTAGTCTCGCCACAATTTCAGTGATAAAAAAAATATAGAAAAGGATATATAAAGTATATTAAAAGATATAAATACGTGAAGGAACTCAGAAAATTTTGCTAAACTACAAAAAATGTGTTTACAGGTCACTATTTCCTTGTTCATTCTTTTCGAAGAACTCTCCATCGGTATCCATATAAAGTTTTATACGACTGTACCAGTTTTCCCGTCCTCATCAGACTAGTCTTCAACTGCCTTCTCAAAGCAGCCAGCAGTGCATCTTCCGGTGATCAAAACTGTTTTCTATTGCATTGATTTTTATTTTGCACCACAGAAAGTCACACAACGCCAAATCGGGAGTACAAGGGACTGTAAATCGGGACTGTAATTTAAACCGGTGTGCTCCCTAAAAAGTCGTTTGTTTGAAGCGCCGGATGCGCGGGCATGGTCATGGTGGAGTGACAGCCCGGAGGGCGGTGTTCGGTCACTTGCTGTTCACAGCAGTAAAATCTTCTGGCTAATTTTGTAAGAATGTCGACACGAATCTACAGCCATCAAAGAAAAAAATTCGATCCAAATTTTGCCTGCATTTGTCGCCGGCTTCACTTTGGTAAATAGTAGCATGGTAATACCTAACTATGCAAACAAATAAGAAGGATAAATTCTTAACGAGACAGACAAATAAATGGACTCCACCCATTACATTATGTTATCGGAAAACCAGGAATCTGATCACATTCAATCTTCTATGTTTAGTTAAATATACAATGCTTGTTTTCGGCGACATGAGTCTTAGTTTAGTTTGTCTATAGTAAGTAAACTTCGTATATACGTCAGTGAATTATCTACGTCCAACCTGTTTTTGTACATTCTTGACTTTCTTGTCGTGTAGTTTGGGAGCGCTGTTCAATTTGAACACCAAGTAGTTCCTAATGATGGAGTACACCTTCCAGATCGCTGACATCGGCAGAAGGAACAATACCAGAATCCACCGATAGTGGACTAGGATGTACTCTGTCAGATTTTCTGTTTGGACGTCCATGTTTGAACTGAAATTGTAGTTTATTATTACGTTAAAAAGTAGGTACGACAGGTTTGAAATTCAATAAATAGCCGCAGATACGATTCAAATAAATGTAATGCATACTTTCTTAACTTTATTTGAATTTTTTGATAATCTACAAGCGAAAACTCGCCCGTTACCCTAAACGTGAGGTATAACAAAAAATTGTGAAGGTTGTATGGAATATCCTAAACTATTAAATGATCAATTCTTGTATATGATGTGAAATATCAATCTCGCAAAGAGTCCTAGCGATTACGATGAAATTTTATTATTTGTAAAGATTTTTTTTAAATGTATCTATAAAAGTCTCTTCTCTGAAAAGATCGATTAAATTAAAAAAAAATTAATATTCTCATAGTACCATCTCATATGATTTAAAAATAATTGTATTTATGCAATGCTTTTGATTCTTAACAGGAAATGACCCTATGATACAAGCTACACTAGAACTACATAAAGAGAACATATATGTCAAGCAGATGTTTCATATGCGGCCTGCACTTTGTTATATCTTACAAAATCGAATAAAAATCTATAAATCATTGCAATAAAATTGCAATTTTTGAAGTATTTTTTTGTATGTAAAAAAAATGTAGCCTATAAACATCGCACAATACAGACAAATCAATCGCTTCATTTGTCGAAGTCGGTTGACTTGGATTGACACCAGGGTGGAAACTCCATGCATACATATATATACACTTAGTTACACGCACACGTACATACATAGGATGTGAAAATTATTACCTTGCTTCACCGTAATCGGGGAAAAAATCAACCTACGTATTTTTAACTACCAAAACTTAAAAGTTGTATGTTAATTCGCACGTGTTTTTATAGTAAATTTAACATTTGTCCCTAATTTCGTTCGAACTACTGCACCGATTATAAAAATTCTATCATACAAAAAAATCTACGCTATCGTCGATATATCCTATCGATATCGATAGATCATCGATAATCTGGCCTACATTTCTAGCGTTTGCCTAGGTTTGGTTTAGACCTCAACCGTGACCGTTTGCTGAATCAAAACTGAAAGCGACATGGAGAGCAAAATCAACGGTCGAAACTGGGATAACAATCGAGCACGAGTGCGGTACCGAAATTGAGCGTGGGACTGAGACCAGAATCGGTTACAATCGGGAACATAACCAAGATCAGAATACGAAGCAATAGCAACATCTGAATAGGGTGAGACCGAATTTGAGATTGATAGCAACATTGATCAATACTAAAAATAAAGAAATTATTTATATGTCCACGCACGAAAACCATCGGACTACGAGCTGGTATCTTATGAAATTCATTAATAAAACATGTACGGCAAATCGGAATAGACTAAATGTATTCTCCGCCGGCTAACTTCACATGTATTAATCAAAAAATAGACAATACAGAAAACGGAGAGTGTTCACAACAAAATAACTTATTTAAATGGCCGTATTTAGCCGTCGAGATGAGAGCGGTTCAGAGACAAATTAAACTCCACTTACCTCAATATTACCTCGTCTTCTTTTGCTTTTGGCGTTCCAGAATTGTAAATGTATTTCGGAAAACTAGATAATACAGAAAACGCGACCGACGCACCTACCGCTAGAGGCGCTACTGACGTGTTCAACCTTGATCTCACATGTTTCGTTAATCAGATGATTGAACGATTACGCTGGCTAGAAACGGCAGATATAATATCAATCGGACACCTGTAAAATGATTATTATTCGATTGTTCAGCGATTTAATGTAAAGAACCTTTTCAAGAATTCCCTTCAAACGAATAATAAATTATTCGCAAAATTATATGTCGTCATATTTATGACAAAAATTCCCATCAATGTAATAAAAATAAAACAGATGTCTCAGGGAAGGGTTTTCTAGAAGAGTGTTTCTCCTTTTCTCGGTTTACTGGAAAAGGCTCTACCGAGATACAGATGGAATTTGGTTAATAATTTATTTCAAAGTTTTACATAATTCAATGAACAATAACACAACAAAAGAAAAATGCATTTAACGTTGGCCAGAATTTAAGGTTTAAATAGGATCTCAAAAGATAAATGGCTACAGGGCCAAATTGTAAAATACACACAATGGTTTAAGTCTTATAAGATAAAATTAATAACGTGTATAACAAATTTCTTATTATATTATAAAACTCAACGTTTTTCTATCTGTCTGTCCGTTTATGTTCTTTTACGCGAAAACCATATTTCCCATTTTCATGATTTTTTTTATTAATACCTGTGTTATCTGGCCAAATTATAAGATGTATTTTATAACATAAAATAACAGAATGAAATAAGCAGTGACGATACTACTGAATCGAGTGGAAAAAACTTTTGAAGTGCTTCGATTGATTGTGTGCTTAGTAAACTATAAAGATATATCAAATCAATAGAGGTACATAATTGTAGATCTTGGAAAGACCTACAAAATAGTTTACGGCAGCACACATCTTTCAAGGATGACGCCCAACTAGTATTTTGTCTTTAAAATAACATCCAGCGGGCGATGATAAATTTCGCTCATTAAAAACAGGTATATTACATATAAAAGGCTTTATATAGACGGTATGAAGGGTTAAGATTGGAATCTTAATTCTTATTTATCTTATAATTATCATATCTCAGCAGGAAAATTCTTCTTTATTTATAAAAGAAACTTAAACAATAATTCAAGTCAAAGCGAGCGGAGACGCGGACAAAGCTAGTCTACTGATTTTAGTTATCCAACAATAGATGGCACTACTTGATTTTGTTAACATGACAGGTAGCGTCACTGAACGGTATAAGCAGCCAATAGCCACATAAATAACACACTATATGGTAGCCACAATTAATGCATTCTCGTGCTGTAAAGGGTGTCACTAAATTTTTTTTCTATTTATCTTTATAATCAATCTACATATTCTACTATTCAGCAGAAGAAATCATGTTTAAGTAAGTCTTGATTGTTTGTGTTGTTTATATTAAGCTCGTAAACCAACAGTTATAAAACGTGACCTAAAATGGTTTTGACTGTCACAAAGAGTTGCAATAATTGAGCTAGAAAAGTCTCTGTTTAGTGAATAAAATACTACCCACTTATAGTAATTTATTTTATATAAACATGAGTTAGGTAGATCGTTTAAATTATTCGATCTATGGACATTCGACAAGAAAGTACTTTTGATAATGTAACCCTCTATTAAGGTCCAAGCGTACAAATGAAGATCCGTCATATTTGAAGTTAGGAATGTCAAAATTAGACTTCTATTTAGAAAATTAAAACTCATGTTTTAGCGCATTTGAAAAATCAATCCTTAAAAGATTTAAAATAGTAGACGACAGTTTTATGCAAATGCTATCGTGTTTCAAGCCAAAAATATGAAAATTGGGAACAGGCTATCCATTACGCTCAACTCAAACCTAAAATATCAGATAACGACATTTTACTTGAAAATTATATTTTCTAATACTTCATTCGATAATAGTAACTCTATTATTATACCATTAAAGATATTAACTAATATTGTACTGTTGTCATTAAATAAATTTTACATTACGACCCGCGATGAGAAAAGAAACACGAAGCACAATTTTGTTGCTAACATTTGTTCTCGTTACCACTTTGCCCTCGTCTATAGTTATGCTGAGATACGATGTGACAGGTTATTTAATGATAACCGTTATTTACCTACTCAAAATAATTTATTTTTGTGCGGTCACACAATAAAAGAATCTAATAATGAAAATGAACAAGCATTAAACAAAACAACATTAACTTTTTACTGCTATATACATGTAAACTGTTAGCGCGTTATGACGGTGTTTATTATTATTTAATCTTTACTACTTTACAGTACAACGCACGTAACTCTGCCGCTATGAAGTTAGTCACAAAAGCGTCGTAATGGCGTAAAATAGGGACGCACATTATATCATTCGTAGGCAATTCAGAGCGGCAGAATTTCGCGCGTTGTATTGTGCAATATTTTTTAAGTTCCGCACAGTTAGTATAGCCAGGTACATCATTTTGTCCGATGAATCGCATGATCGATGAATGGAGCAGATTAGACTAGATTACGGACAGACTAAAATTAGTGCATAGTGCATTGAATCTTTTTTAATCATTACTACATGAAAGCGATACTTTATCAATTTCCCCGTTTTCGTTAAACGCGAAAAGATTAACCAATTTGTAGCAATAGAACTAAAATCAAGACCGATTGAAAGAAGCTAGAGTTGGATCGACAATTTACACGGTCAACAAAACCGAAATCTAGGCAAAAAGTAGAAACGAATCGGCACGAGAGCTAAATTGAAATAGGAACTGAAATTCATATACTATGACCATAAAAGTACTTTTTCTATACTATATTTAAATGGGTACAATTACGACCAAGTACTAACAAAATATATAAAGGCATGATTTCATAGTAATAATACAATAGTGACGCTATTTCAAAACCTGCAGGTAGTAAAAATTGGTTGTCTGTAAAGTCGGTTTACAAGCGATAATTTTACGTGATAACGTCATAAGAAAACATTGATGAAAAATTGTATACTTTACCAACTGAATTGAATTATTATCACTTGCCGCAATTGTTGTTGTAATAAAAAATGGAAACCACGTCAACTTTTCACTTTACTTTATAAACAGTTGACTAAACAGTTCACGTGTAGGTTGTGTGCGGTCGCTGTCTCTCTTCTATTCGGACGCATCGGCCAATTGAGTGGAAGAGAGATCGCTCGTTCTGCGCTCTCGCTCGCACGCTCGGCTCAGGCGGAACGGGACAATGAGTCATACTTTTTCGTGCGTACAGCCAGCGTTCATCGATTTATAAGACGTTATCACGTCAATAATCTTAAAATCGTAAATATTAGTGTTAAAAATCTACGATTCTGTTTAACGAAATTATATAACGATTAAGGTCGACAGAGATAAGAGCGTATCTCGCGGCAAAATTTTAACCAACGAACAAATGCAAGTAGCTATTTCGATGTACTTTTTCTTACACAATGAATAAATAGCAACCGTGCAATCAATTTAAAAGCAAATATTATACGTCACGCCTTAACTAAGTATTTTTAAACAATTCCTCTTATCGTCTCTTATCGGTATTATCACGAGAACTCGTGAACTATATATTTTTAACCGTTTAAAACGCCAGTCGGCGACATGGAAATGTCTAGAGAAAAAGTGGCGGTGGTCACGGGCGCGAACAAGGGCCTGGGCTACGAGATAGTCAAGGCATTATGCAGGAAAAACTACGGCGTCGTGTACCTGACTGCAAGAAACGAGGAGAAAGGCAGGGAGGCGTTCAAGAAACTGCAAGAACTCGGCCTCAAGCCGAAATTCCATCAGCTGGACATCCAGTACGGCAAGAGTATACACACTTTCGTGAAATATATAGAAAAAAAACACGGCGGCGTGGACGTGTTGATAAATAACGCGGGAGTGTTGTTTCTGAAGGACGCGCAACAGCCGAAGGTGTATCAGACCGATCAGACTTTGATAGTGAACTTCTTCAGTCTGGTCGACTTCTGCGAAACCATCTCGCCTTTGATGAGGAACGGAGGGTGCATAGTCAACGTGTCCAGCTCCTCCGGCCACTTGTCGAGGATACCGTCGCAGAGGCTGCGCGAGAGACTGAAAGATGAGAATTTGTCTTTGGACGAGCTGAAGGTGCTGATGCAGGGGATACTTGCTCGCCGTCAAACATTCGAGAGACGTCGAAGACGGGTGGGGAATCTCCATACGTGGTTTCGAAGGTGGGGTCAACGCTTACACTTATACTACACAGAAGACTGGCTCCACGTGGTAAGCGTATTCAATCGATTTGAACAAAAACCTCTATTTATCGATTCTAAACGTTAAGAGCATATTTTTTACAAAAAGGAAAAAGAGTGCTATGCGAATATGTATTGTATTTATAAATACTTTATAAATAAGTGATGAGCGATATTTAACATTACGAAAATATATGTGTAATTATGTGTGATTAAAAGGATATTTTTAATAATTCACGTAAAGCGTAAATCTGTAAAATGCTGTTATTTAAATTGCTTAAAGACAAATTGCAAAATAGGGCAAAGATTACTACTTCACGTCAGCATTCTATAAGTGTGCTATTTCATTGCTCAAGCCATTCATTTTATACCGCACACAAATTAACGACACTGGCTGTACCACAGCAACATTAAATTAAATTGTAAACAATAACATATAGATTTTCGAGAAGTAGGACTTTTTATAGGAAATCTTTCTCTTTAAAACTTTCTTTTACTATTGTATTTCCGCTTTTATATATATTTTTGAGTTAATGATAAAGAACCCTTTCTTTTATTTGTTAATTTTCGTCGGCAAAGGAAATCTTAAAAGTTGGTCTATTTATCTGTCTTTTGTCTGCGGTTGAACTCAGAGACTTTTTGTACTAGAAAGTTATAATTTGGTATGAGTATACATATTAATTACGCCAATAGTGGTGAAATGAAAAAATTTTTTGAATGTAACTTCTACGGGTAAAGTGGAGATGATTTTTTCGTTTTCACATGTGTGATGTATCGTTGAATACCTCTTTCAAAACGTTGCGGTTCCGTGGAAACCATTTTTCGATTTAGGGATCCGTTTTTGGGAAATATTAAGCTTTTGAAGTGCTAATTTTATTTTCGTTAAAGTCAAGTGTACCCAAACTCATTCTTGAATATGTGAAAAATTCTTAAGAAACACATATATTACAACGATTTAAAAGGAAAACAAAGCCAAGTAGGCTTTACAAGTTAACAAATATTAGTTAACAATTTATAAAATATACTTGGGAGGTAAAAGAAAATTTCGTACAAAATTCTATTGAAAATTACTTAGATGACGTTGTTGCTTGTTTAAAACAAGTAGTAAATTTTTATGAACCATGTAAAATTATAGAAATATAATCTAATACCCGTCCTATGTGTGTCCGTTTTTAGATTTTATTAGCCATTAAACCGTGAACTCAATTAATAGGTTCGTAGGATCAAACAAAAACCTCCCTTCAAGTCCGTGACGAGCAACTCACAGAACCCTACGCGTGCCCGATAAGCACCAGGTCGGTTTTATTGTCTGTATGTTGTCCTTTTCTTTCCAGACATTAGAGTGAACTGCGTGCATCCAGGCTACATCCGCACGGACATGACCAAAGGAGGGCAACGTTTTACCGGAACAAGGGGCGGACGTCGTCGTGCAGGTGGCGCTGTCGGATTCCAGGGGCCAGTACGTTTGGCACAACGGCACACCCGTACCTTGGTGCGGCGACGACCCCAGGATATGGATCGATGGAAAAGTGTAATTTACATATGCGATTCTCGAATGCAACAAATAGTCTCAGCCGACGTAATATGTACTAAAACTAAAGCATGTTCGTTCTCTCGACGAGCGGTCTACACAAAAGCACAAATCGTTTTCTAGACACGGCAATACATGGCATTCCGACAACCAAAATTATCCTGAAACGCGTGTTTTGTAGGCCACATGGACTTGTAAAGCCCAATCACGAATTCAGTATTCGCTACAGCGCTTTTAACAGCATAAATAAATGCTGATTTTACTCGAGCCGTTTACAACTGTAGTTTTGCCTTGTAACCGTTTACAGCATCACCATTTCCTCACACCATTATAAGTTTAAAATCTTATGACAGCATAGAACAAGTGTAATTGCACTGAGGACTAACTACTCCGGTTATTTATAAACGATTGTAAGGTAACCGCCTTCGAACACTACAACCTTAAGGTTTCCATTATTGTCGAACTAATCCTAAACTATCTCGAGCCAAAACTCCTATATAAGGACACCAGCGGGCCTAGCATGACGCCCTATACAAGAGTCTCTCTATAAGACTATCCTTTTCGTTCATTTCGTTGCGCGAGAAGGACAGTCTTATAGAGAGATGCATCTCTAGGGCGTCATGCTAGGCTACTACTGAATAAAAAATTCGTCTAATTAGGTTTTATATATTCTTTTATAAGATTTTATTTAAATAATTTTGATTGCGATTCTTTGCAAGCAACTCACGTTGAAAGTGAATTTAAATAAATAGTAGAAATTAAAAAAAAGGGGGTTCTTATAAAAGGAAAGATAGAAAACATACCAATAAATGATAACAATATTAAATATTGATTTTTTTAAATGCAGTTGGCAAAGACCGTGATGTAAAAACTGTACTGGTGAAGTCATTGAACAACACTGAAAGCGATAATAAATGACCGGCAATAATGTTTATAAAAAAATGGTTGATATCAGAAACGCAACTATACTTTACCTAATAAACACAATATGATATTTAAGTCCAATCAAACAACATTGATTCACTTAAAAGCTACAAACCTTTAAATATTTTTATAACAAAACTGTATAATTTATGAACATTGTCGTTTTCGTTATTTTTCTGTCATTGCTGAACCCCAAATTTGGTAATCATGGCAGGTTTTGGTTTAAACACTACGTCCATCGCAGCATTATATCGCATTTCAAAACGCTATCAGCTAAGAAAATGGCAGCTGCCTTGAACATTTGCTAAACAAATTGATAAATATTAATATGAATATATTAATAATATTCCACTTTCAAGAAGCGCCTTAAAATTTCACGTAAAAACCTAAAACGTGATATATTTCACAGAAAATTCACTTTCCCCTACAAATATGCTATGACAAAAAATATAATAAGATTGAGTTTCATCTCCGCCTGTTCACAAATGAACTTAAAATTGTTTAGCGCGTGTTAATATCATTTTCACTATACGCCACTTATAGTCAAAGGCGGATGGGTCATGAGAGGTCATGACCCCGCAGGGCTGGGTCTTCGTCTTACTATTGCAATCGAATTAGAGCCAGTCAGCTGACTAAATCTCGTATGTGACCCTCTTCAATCGAAGACTGGATCGCGCCTTGCTTATAGTAAACTTGCAGGAATATTTGGATTGACGTAATTGTATTATAGTAGTACTATTGTCGTAAGCAGCAACTCAACTGTCCACTACAAATATCTAACGATCGACTTGTGGGCCCCTTTTCCGACTTATAAGCGCTTATTAGACCTCTATGGTCTTGATGAAACAATGATCTTGGGACGATTTAAAACCGCCCCAATTTTTCTTTACTTGGGTGTCAATAAGCTAAACCAATTCATTTCAAAGTGAGATTTATGAACTTGAGCTACGTAGGTAGTAATACAATGATGCATGACATATTAAGCCTATTTATATGTTCCGACTCGATGTAAAAGAATTATCATTAAAATTTTATCTTCATGTAAATGGGCCGACTAAGTGATTTAAATATTTATTTTGTCAAGTTCCACGCTTAATAACTTGGCGATATTTGATGCAATTTCCAACTAAATCAATTCTAGCACGAGTACGCAACAACCATATTTAAATTATGATCTAATAATCTGAACAAATGTAATAACGTATATACCTTTTCAAGCTTGACTTCTACCTATTCAAAATCATAAACGTAAAAAGACGGACGTCTAACCTCTTCTAATAAATTAAACCAGAGCAAGGGAAAATTATTAGAATTAGGTTACTGAAAATAAAGTCTGCAAATGGCCAACCGCCACGAGGCGTGTGCGTCGTTCGATACGTACCTACTAAGAGTCTCGATACGTACCTACTAGAAGTCTCGTTACGTACCTACTAGAAGTCTCAACTCGATACGTACCTACTAGAAGTCTCGATACGTACCTACTAGAAGTCTCGATACGTACCTACTAGAAGTCGTTACGTACCTACTAGAAGTCTCAACTCGATACGTACCTACTAGAAGTCTCGATACGTACCTAGGAAGTCTCGTTACGTACCTACTAGAAGTCTCGATACGTACCTACTAGAAGGTCTCGTTACGTACCTACTAGAAGTCTCAACTCGATACGTACCTACTAGAAGTCTCGATAATGTACCTACTAGAAGTCTCGATACGTACCTACTAGAAGTCTCGTTACGTACCTACTAGAAGTCTCAACTCGATACGTACCTACTAGAAGTCTCTGATACGTACCCTACTAGAAGTCTCGATACGTACCTACTAGAAGTCTCGTTACGTACCTACTAGAAGTCTCAACTCGATACGTACCTACTAGAAGTCTCGATACGGTACCTACTAGAAGTCTCGATACGTACCTACTAGAAGTCTCGTTACGTACCTACTAGATCTCGATACGTACCTACTAGAAGTCGTTACGTACCTACTAGAAGTCTCAACTCGATACGTACCTACTAGAAGTTTCGATACTTACCTATTAGTAGTCTCGATACGTACCTACTAGAAGTCGATTGTGTGACTCAACGCACTGATGTAAAGTGTTCAGTTTGCATACATACAGTATGACAATGGACATTTTAGAACCCAACTTCATGCATTTTCAGTGGAAAATTAACTTCGTTTCTCATATGCGTGTTCTAAATATATTGTAACAAATCTTAATATGACATATCGCATAGTCAACGCTTACCTAAAATGTTTGGGTGGTCGTCCACAGTTTTAAATGTGGTGTATTAACCGGCAATTAATTCCAGGCACTTGGTGAACGTGACAACAGAGGTGTATTTATGTTGGTTGCACTGTTTATGTATTTTATATAAAACACTATTTAATGCATTTTAAGAAATTACATATTCATTTATTTTTATTATATTTAATTGTTTTTAATATTTTGGTAGGAGTGTCGAGAATCAATCGCCGGATTGTTCCTGACGTTTTCCGTTAACTTCCGCAAGTGATAACACTAATGATGTACATAAAACTTGTCAAGGAACAAACACCTAAAATGCTTTATTGAAATTTTTATTTTCATACAAGAGATAAGAGAATTTCTATTGAGATATGTGCCTACACAAACGGTACATAAACGACATCGCCGTTTCGGATAGGCCAGAATTACATCCTTTATTCAATTTAATTTGGAACCAAAGAAATTCATCCATTATAAAAGTATGCATATCTTCATACTCAAGGTGCAACCTTTAAAAATAGTTCGTATGATTTAAGTCAGGTATTTGACAAATTGTGGGGCGAACTTTAAAAGTAGTGCATTTTAAAGTAATGTTTTAAACTAGTATTCATAATTTTTGCGATACATATCAGACATTAAATTTTTCAAAATATCTCGGGGGCCGGATGAAATCTTACAGTGGGCCAGTGGTTTGCCCACATATGGTTTAAATGATTAATTTATTTCTTAAGAATAAAGCTATGTTTATAAAATAAAAAATAATTAAAGATATAAACGTTTATAGACTAAAAGTTTTTAATTCAAATCTTTTAAAATGGCCTCCGTCATTTTCTATGCATATGATTAACTTAATTCTTATTTATTTAAATTTATGACCACTTTTCATTTCCGTTGCAACTTCTTGGATTCTGATATGCAGAGCTGAGATGTGCAGCTCAGACCTGGGGCACTGAAGCCCATCATGTTGTATCCACGTACTTAGTAATGTTTGTACATCTATCTTGAAAATTTCAAATCATTTACTGTCCTCAAAATGATAAATAATTTTCAGCATTTAGGCGACATGATATCTCTACTGGACCAACTAATTTGTTATTGAACATGCCAACTCACATGTTTATTGCGAATTCCTTCTGATGTGATCCTTTCCATACAGCTTTAAAATTTTCTGGAAGTCACTAGTAAGCATTTTTTAGTTAAATACTCCTGCTCTTTTCAACTGTACTTCGTCCATTCCATAATTTTTTTCCTAAAATGTTAGTTCTCCTAGAACTCATTCAATCTTTGGCAAATGTAATTCTTGCTAGATTGTAGCGGGTAGCAGTCCTTGCGCTTTTCGATGATAGTATGGATGTAAACCACACCTTTTCAGAGTCGCCACACAAGCTAGACCCACCTACTATTGTTGTAATGCGCCTTGTACATAAGGGCATAGCTTCAATAATCAAGTTCATGATCCTGGTTTCTTGATGCACTGTTCAATTAATAATGCATTCTCAAATGTGTTAATGCTATTTCCTTCATTAAATTGTCTGTGTAACTGAAAATAATTATAAAAACACAAAAATTAAATTCTTAATCTAACTGTCGATACTTGAATTATGCATCAAAACAAAATAGTCATTTATTTGCTCACATTAATAAAAGTGTATCAGGTACTCAACAATTAAGGAATTTTATTGGTACATGCAGATGCAGTTGCATTGCCATTGCATAATCCATACACAGAATGGTTATCGGCTTTATGTTGAGGAATAATTGTACATTGCGAAATTATAAATAAAATAACGTAACAATGAACAAGTAAACAATCAACAAAATAAGAAATTTTAACAATTAACAAAATAAGCTTAACAATTAATGAGAAAATGGATAACAAAATAGAGGCAATGTTGGTTTGTAAAGTATACACACCATATAAACACTTTTTCGTCTTTGAATATCTTAGCACCAAAACATATAGTTCCTTAATAAGTTTTGATACATATTATTATTTGCCTAAATTAACCGAAAATGTTAGGAGCATGTTGTGTGTGAGTAAATATATATTTATAAACATATTTGTTTTGCTGTATTTCCCCACTTAAAGTACAAGCAGAACAATAGTATGTCATTACTGAAACTCGAACCAAATTGGTGAAATGTGAGTCCCAAACTAAACAAATAAGCTGAAATATTCTCCTATTTTTATGAATGTCAATTCTTTTGAAATACAATGTAATATCCATAATGAGTGAACCCTAATCAGGTAGTTCAATCAAAAGCTTTGACAAATACTTTTCATTTTTCCAGTGATTTTCACAACTTTTAATCAATTTAGTACCCCATTATGAATTTCTTTCACATCAATCTTGATTATTAACTTTTAATTCAAACTTATCTTTTGCTTCTTTGAAGTTACAAAGCATATATCGAAATGTTCGGTGGTATACGAAATGGATGTCAAATAGAAATAAGTGCAATTCAATGGAAGATATGAATTTTTAATAGAAAATATACTTTTATGCGAAATCAACATCGATACTATACAATTGAATCGAAAATAAATAAAATGTTAAATATGAAACGTAAGGTGGTCGCGACCGGGCGCCGAAAAAATAATAACATCAACATTAAAAATAAAACAAATAGGTTAATTTATTTTACAAATTCCATTGTTATCATATTTCTCTCGTTAAAATATCCTCTTCTTAATACAAAGATTTATCGATCACATCACCAACGGAAAGAAAAAATAAAGACTGTTACTGATAGAAAATTATATAATCCGCTTTTCGCGAGGGTCTGATTGCACAGTTCAATTGGCGTCGATACATTCGGTGGGGCGTTGCGCCGGCGGTGGGGCAGAAGCCGGCGGCAGCAACACGCCCACGCGACCGGGCCATTGTCCAGCCCAGTTGCCGCCCCACGGGCCGCCGCCGCCTGGGACTTTGCCAGTCCGTTGGCGCCGCCCACGTTCAACTGGTTGAAGCGCGCGAATACTTCCTGCTGCTGCTGGCTGAGCGGGCTCTGCGCCCCCGTCCCCGGCGCGCCCTGCAGCATCCCGCCCGCCTTCGGATAGCTCACCGACGTGGACATGATAGGGATCCATCTGAGTCCAGTCACTGTACATCGCGTTCGTTGAACTGAAACCTGTAACATACATATCCCTTTAGTTATTGCTGACCGTGACTGAAAATCTATCACTTTATTAATTTGTGTTAAATATTACATTCTCATTTGTTTCACATTAGGAAAACTGTAACAATTTGATTTTGATAGTATATGGTTTCTCATATTGAGTTTTCTGAACACTAACAGGTAGGCATATTGGCAGTTATCGGAATGGAAATATCATATCGGAAAAATGATTTGGCGCCTGTTGAATTAACGTTGACTATTGACATTATTGTAAATACAAGCAACTAAGGACTAAGTATAAGTGATCCTCAAAAATGTTTTACCAATTTGTAATTAAACAAAATGTCAGTACGGTGTTCTTTTTACCGTGATGGTGTGTAGGTGTGTGGTGCGTGGGGTGCGGGGCGTGGTGTGGCGGACGGGACACGCCTGGCCACACCGAACGCGTTCATGTGACTGAACCCAGGCGGTGGCAGTCTTGATCTTACTAGGTTGCCATCGCTGGAACAAAGGTTAAAACTTGATTCTATCATAGAAATTGGAGGAAATATGATTACGAAAATTACAAAAAGCATTTGAGTGAAATAAATATTAATATACTCTATTTGCATACACATATATTATTTAAGGAAGCAATGTACCATATAGGTGATGTAAGTAAATTAACATGGTCATTCATGGTTGAACATCAATTTGACACTGACTAAAGCAAACACCAAAACGAGAATTCAAGATGTCAGATGGACAACATAATCCATCAACTTTTGTTTTATAGAAACTAAAGTTCAACTATATGTTTTTAGTCAATTTTCAATTTTGTGCTAATTTTCGATAGTGATTAATTTCATGAAAAGAACAATAATTAACATCTACCTATACAAAAGAAAATAATAAAATCATCTACTCAGAATTATTACTAAAAACAAAGTCAGGATTATTATTATCTCTGAACAATGACTTAGATGAGGTGTCTTTAGTTATATAAAATAAATATAGTAAGTGGGTTGCTCTAAATACAAAAAATGTGGCACAAGCGCCCACGCTTTCCAATAATACTAGTATTTTTCGTCATTGTTCATTACTTTTGAGTTCATATTAGGATTATTTTTCACTTTTAGTTTAATGTGCTTTAAAAGCGTGTTTTTAGTTTTTAAACTATATTTATTTTTCACTCTTTAGTTAGGTTGATTGTTAAAAATTGTAATTTTTAACAATACAACAATAGTTAATTAATAATAATGCTTATTACTGTTACTAAATTCTATTACAAAACAGTAATAGAATTTATAACAGTTATAAACCACTTGCTCTCGTAGACGATACGTGACGAAATTGTATTCGATCCTGGCGATCCTGATCAGGATAAGAGGATAATTATGTTGATCAGGATCGCCAGGATCCTGGTCCTGCGTATTATCATTGCTCCTTGATACGTACGCAAAATTTCAAATTAATCAGACTTCTTGAAATTGGTGAAAATTAAGCTCAAAGATTGCGTTACATAGTTACAGACATACATACATACAAACATACAGCCCAAGCTTATAAAAGCATGTTAAAAAAAGATATTTGTAACCAACCACCTTAATTTTTGAACATACCATACGAATTTTATTCCATTAACATAATTTTATACATAATGTAAAAAAATTAAAAGGAATTAAATAGAATGGAATGAATAAATTAAATAGAATGAACCAACAATATACCAACCATTCATAAAAAACAATATTTCATGCTATTATAGGTATTTGAAAACATCACAAGTTGGTTTCTTGGTTGGTTTTTCTTTAAGAGAGTCCAGAGGTGTATCCATCAT
Source organism: Eumeta japonica (assembly GCA_005406025.1). Taxonomy (NCBI): domain Eukaryota; kingdom Metazoa; phylum Arthropoda; class Insecta; order Lepidoptera; family Psychidae; genus Eumeta; species Eumeta japonica. The sequence goes on from BGZK01002776.1 coordinate 35,472, forward strand.
TTTCCAGAACAATATTTTCCATCATGTGAGATGCTTAAATGATCTTTTAATAGTATCCTCAGGACAGGTGGTACCTTTGTGTGTATCAAAGCATGCACCAAATGGTATGCATGTTCAAATTAACTTTACATAGCATTCGTATCTTTCAATAGTAAAATCCCATACATAACATAAATCAAGTCTTTAGTCGGTTTTATATAATTTCACACGTAACGATATTAAGTTATCCTCGTATCAATACATACCGCCGCTGACGAGAGGGGCCATATTGGTGTGCATGTTCTCATTCTCGATCATTTCGGCGAGGGCCTTCTGCGTCTCTTTGAACGGATCGAAGTCCAGGTCGTCGTCGGCGTCGCCAGCCGCCTCCCGCAGCGCGAGCCCATGCCGTACGCCGCTCTGTGATACGAAGCGCACATGAAAATTTGTTTATCAACCACCTTCACGAATTCTGTCTATCTCTTACAAAACAGAAATCGTTGGCGTTGTTTAAGATCTCATCCGACTGAAATTTTACGTAACGGTCGCAGTACACGAAATTGTATAAGAATATTGATACAAATATTTAATACCTTTCGGCCGCTACTCACACGTGGACATAGAATGAATGAAACATGGCTCTATTTGTTAAGTTAGACCTCCAGCAACACACCTGTGAAAATCGCAGTCAATTCCGTGCAGCAATTTTTGCGTGACGCACGAACAAACAAACATGTAAATAAAAATTCTAAAAGGGATTGTTCTGGTTTCTATTGCAGTTTCGAAAGGCTTACCATAATATTTTTCATAAATATTTCTCAATTACAGACATCAGTCAGTTACAGTTTTATAATATGTATAAATTGTAAAATGATTAAATTGAAGTATATTGTGCATTACAGGACACTTATATTTCCTTAATCACATTTCGGTTTCAATGCCAAAGTATTATTTAATATTTTTCTTAATAGTTAAATTAGGCACATATTTATATAAATATATATAGTGAGATACCATAATGTTTATTGTTGAAATAAGCATATATGTTGAAAACAATCATTTCAGAGTAATTTCAAGTTACATACCTCTGTTTGTGATCCAACTCGAGTCTTTCAGCGCTGAGCATGTGCCTCGGCGACTCGTAGTGGCCGAGGGTGAGCCGCTCACGCCCGCCGGCGCCCGGCCGCCGACCGCCGGGCCCGCCGACCCGCAGCGCCCGCGTTAGCAGCAACCTCATCTGCTGAGTTTTGTGGAAATCCGTGAAGAATTTGTCCATGTTTTCAGCTAGGTAGCGGCCTTCAGTCTGCTGAAATGGGTTTCGTGGAGCATTGAAATTTTAATTTCCGAATAATGAAAACGAATATTCAACATATTTCTGACGCTTTATGGGCTGGAGAGGAACGTAGCTACTTTTTATCCTGGAAAATAATTTGTTCCTGTGGGATAGTAATTACAACCAATTCTGTAGATGGTGAACCGATTTGAATAAAATTTGATTTGTGGATTGGTTTGATGTTGAAATGACTCCTAAAATTTTTTGTCTCATCGTAATATGCAGTTCCACAGAGATTCAGACTTGGCCAATTTTTTAGTATTATTACATGGGCATTACTGCAAGGTACATTATCAATACAATGAAGAATAGGGACAGATAGTGGGTTCGAAATCGAAAGCAGAAATAGAACGAAAATTGAAACCGAGAATAGGACTGGACGAACATGATTGAAAGATAAATCATTTGATATAAATGTTGAAAGAAATCACTGTACGTCGACATGGAGTGATAGGCAAAATTAATCACATTTTGCATCGCATAATTTGCAACCAAAAAGTTCAATTTATATCCAGAAAAATACATTGTAACTATTATTTTCCATGCTCCATTGTTTCAATATTTATTACTTATCTTGTACATTAAATTTAATCTCATTTCAGTCCCGTCTCAATGCCCCAATTACTATTTAATTTTTCCAGACCTATGAAAGCCACTTAAATATCAGTCAGTCTCGAATAAGAATCATTTAAGAAAATGGAGGGCGGCAACTGACGTTATGGCGCTAGCATAGCTGGTTGTGAGAATGGCTGTTAGCAGTCTCGAACCCGCACTGGGCCAATGAGAATGGCTTAACATCCAGGCCCTCAATCTGAAATAAAGAGATCATAGAAGGGCGTGCCTCAGCTCTGACGTGTTTAAGACCTACCAATAGTTCCAAAAATAGTGTTCAAGAAGCATTTAAATATATTTAGATTAAAATGATGATTGTGTTTAGTCCCATAATAAAAATCTCTAAGCTTTCCAAAGATGAGAAAATTCATGTACTACATAAAATATCACGGAAAATTTCCACCAAAAGTAACGATTTATTTTGGGAAACATATAGTAAATGATTATGAATTAATCAACAAGTATGCAAGTAACTTATGACAATACACTATTTATTAGTATGTAATATAATAAAGTGTATTGTAAATATAAATAATTCCAAGCTACATAACATTTGTTTGTAATAACGCATTTTTAATAAAATATATATTCAAAAGCAAAACAATATTTTAATTATTACCCAATTAAATAACTTAAAACTATTGTACTTTTGCTAAATCTGGCGTTTTTCCAATGCAAAGAAACACCACATTTTTAGTTCTTTCAGCAATTCTGCTACACCTCAGGTGTGATAAACTCAAAATTTTTAATAGGCGAAATTCAAAAAGGCACTTAGAAGAAAGCTAACAGACTACTGTGTACATAGCTATGCGAGCGCCATTTGTGTTTAGCTTTCACAGGCTGGTCCCATTGAGCGTACCGCATTTTTAGTAGTTATTTATGTCAAATAAACAAACCATACGCTTTCAACTATACCTTAAGAAATCATTCTCTCGTTCAGTTATTTAACAAGTCCTTTAACATATCGCTTCTACATCCTTTATACACGTTAAAAATAAAAATGGTTTTACCGCTAGTACATCTGTTACAATGTTTGTACTAATACATAACCGACACTCCCAGTTACCGAATTCGTAATTACTATCGGCAGCCCAACCTGTTGTGCTGTCGCGTCGTAGCCGTTGACCAGTTGCGGCTGAGGCTGGGGCAGCAATCGCGGTTGTAGAGCGTAGGGCGCCGCGCCCGCCCACGCCACCCCGCCGCGCCGCCCAGCGTTCGAACGCCGAACGGTGTCAACAAGCTCGCGTTGTTGATAATTAGCACCTACAAACATCAATTGTCTGCCCTAAACTGTTCATATGTCATTCAATGCCTTATACTGACACGATGATACAAATTCGAGAATGTATTAAAATTGCTTATAATTTTGCTGATTTCCATTACACAGATGATTAAAAATATGTTTTGATAAAATTATCCAATTAGACCATAAATAGATGTAACTAATTAAAATTAAACAGTTAAATGTATGTTTAAAAAACAGTGAACAAAGAAACTAAAATTATTCCAACTTGAAATGTATAATATATTTCAAGTTAAGATCATTCTAAACTGTTGATCAAACCATATGACATCCATTTATGAATGAATAACAATAAAAATTTATTATACTTACAGATGAAACTGTAAGTATACACACATAACTGCACAAATATTGAATTATATAGAATTAATTACACTTAAAATACAGGTTGACAGAAGGAAATACTACATAGCAATATTGCACACATGAAGTGCTATACAGCATACTTTCTTTGATCACATATTTCCATGCATATCAAAATTCTAGACAGTGCATGCTCAGTTTTCTTTTCTGTGGACCTGTACCTAAACATTGTGATGGTATGATTCAATACCAAAGAATTCTCGACATAATAACTGACAATTTCAAAAACATACTATGGTATTTTGGAACACTGCCTACTCTAAGTTATTACTTTCATTATTCAAATTACTTATAATTGAAAATATTAACAGATAAAGGACCTCAAATCACATCTAAATCATTTTTATAAACATTAGGTGATATTAGATAATTTTACTTTACATCCATTTGAAAATACTTTTTATAGTAACATATGCAATTGTATTTGATACATCTTTTTTTAGGTTGAATCTTTGTTTATCGGTCTCTGTTATATTTGTTTCAATATGATTCAAGGTATAAATTATAAATCTTCAAATAAACAAGACCTATAATTTTACTTTCATTGGACACTTTTTCCTGTGTTTGTTTATGGAAAATATCAACACATTTACCAACCTAATAGTTCATTGGCAGATTCCAGACCTATACTAGACTGAGGCATGTAGTGTTTGTCCATCAACGCCTGTCTCGCCAACAGTTCGTTTTGTCTCATCATCATCTCGCGATTGCGTTCCCTCATCATCAATTCCTTTTCAATATTATTCTGATATATTTGGCTAATCTGTCTTTCATTACCTAGGTACATATTATTATCTAACAAAGCATAACCGTTGACTGGCCCGTTCGCTTTCATTAAATGATTACTATCCACTAGACCGGCCAACATTTCCCTATGTCTCTGCATCATTAGTACGTCTGAATTTGCATCGTCTAGTAGACTATGGTTGTTATCGTCTTCTAATAAGCTATGGTCGCTGTTTTCTAATAGATCGTGTGTTTCTAACAGACTGTGACGTTCAGATTCCAATTCATCAAATTCATTTGTTAGATAACTACGTTGTGAGTCGCTTTCGAATACTGAACTCTGTTGCGCTGTCTCTGTTGTCTCTTTCTCTTCGCTCTCACTTTCGTTTGTGCTGTTGGTCTGTTTGTTTTGCTGTTGCCTACATTTGCTGTCTGTCGTTTTGTTCTTCCTATGGCTGTTCTGGTTAATGGTGCTTTCTTTATTATGTCTACTGCTATTCGTTTTGTCTGTGTGACTTTGTTCTTTGTTGGTTTTCGTTTGTGCCTGTTGTTGTTGTTGCGTGTGACTATTGCTATCTGATGTACCGTTTTCTTGTGACTTAACTGAAAAAAAAAACAAAGATAATATAACATCCAACTACTCCTTATATTACTTTTTAGAGAAGACTATGAGAAAGTTATTAGGTGGTAAGCACTATGTTCTGATATAATGTTGGAAACTTCACAAGTACTTGAAGACTGGTAAACATCTAGATGTATATTTCATCACAATATTTTCAGTCCCCATTAAATTAGCGGCAATTATTTTTGAAACTAGACATGAGTTATACAATGCTCAGTTGTAGCCTTTAGGTTCTGCCTTTTGCATCGCAGAGTTATAGTAACTATGACTATGTCAACATTATTGATGTAGTAATATCCACATTTTGTATTACGAAATACATATCATTATGTAAATAAAGCACGAAATAAAATAAACATTTTTGTTTAAACAACTTTAAAATCACTTTTGGGAACACAAATGTATAACTTAGTTATATGACTTTCATTTAACATAAATGTTAAAATTACATGGCATACTTGAGCTTTGGCTAGGGCTAGGCTGTTTTCTTTGTGGCGTATCGGTCGGGGAGGAGCCGAGGCTAGGCCACGCCTACTTCCCACCATATTGCTAATACTATTACTGCTACTGGTATTGCTATTGCCCGCACTGCTACCATTATGACTACCGTTTCCATTTGTTTCTTTCTGAAAACATAAAATTGATCACAAATTTAATTGTGAATTGTTATCGAACAAAATTTCATTTTGATACATCTACAATCAACAACAACTCATCTATTACTATACTTTTGCTTATGAGCAATAATAAGAACAAGTACGAGAACTGTATATTGAAAAGAATTTAATAATGGAAAAAAAGTATTTTATATATTGGCATGTTTTTTTTTCTATTTCTTTTTATATTGATATAAATATTATTTATTTTACAAAAAAAAAAAATAAAGAAACTCACAAAGGAAACCGATCAAATCAATGATTTCATTCAAAATTTAAAATTGGTCTTAGCAGGGTCCTTTAGCAGTTTGAGGCACCAAATTAATTTTCGTTTTGTCAATAGCTTTGAAAAGCATAACATTTGAAACTGCTTTTTCATGCAACGTATGTTAAGATATATGTACCAATTATTTCAAGTTGTTTAAATAGAAATATTAATGAAAATTTCATCTTTTTTAAGTATGGAACTTAAACATCAATATTTCAAATATTTTAAGTGATATAGTTAATGACAAGTTTACAAAAAGAAATATGTTCATAAATTTTCTATTTACATTGTTAAAAAATATTAACATCTTCCAAATGATGAAATGATTATTAAAAAAATATGCATTAGATATGAAATGTTGTACACTATTATTATTTAGTAATATGAATTTACCACCAATTTGGAAATACAGACGAACCGACAAAAGAAACCCTACAATTATAGTAATTTTAACCGGCCACAAAATACAAATACCAAAGTTTCGCTATAAAGATTATTTATATTGAAACTTAATATTCATACTATCAGTCCTGCATTATGTTGATTAAGATTTTTGTTGTACCCTGCTGAAATTGAGATGTATTTTGGCCTTAACATTAGATCAAAATTAAAATAAACGGTACTTGAGGTTCAAATTTCTATAAGAAGGATCCTTGTGCATATTTCTACTTGGTTAAACTATTTATTATTTATATATGCAGTATCAACATATAATACTTACTTAGATGTTGAATTTATTATATTATTATATGTGAGGATGTTATAACAGTTGTAGGTATAAACTTGGATTGACTGCCTGCAAATAGAAATTGAAACAATTAAAATTATGCATACATCTTCAAAAATTTTATCAAAAGCCTATACTAACCATCTTTAGAACTACTTTTTCACTGTTTGAACTAGAATTACCTGGAAGATTAATTGGAAAGAATTAGTTGATATTGATTTACATTGTGCAAATCATTTTACAATTTTATTAACAAGATAAAATGTGTATGACAAAAGGTATCAAGCAAATTCATAAGATGCCATGTCCCTAGGTTGTTTAAGAGATATTCTTTATATATTAGGTCTGGATTTTTTTTTCCCATTTTATAAGTGAAAAGTTGCAGTAAAATCTCATTACTTGTAGTGTTTGTATCAGGCTAGTTTTGATAGCATTAAATAGATAACATATAAAAATAAAAGTAAAAATGGTGTCATGCAGTATTTCCATTACTTGTCTGTCCACAAAATCAATTAATCTAATGTAAAGTTCAATATATTTTTATGTTTTATTACAAAAGAAAAACACAGCACAAGTTTCGAAAAAAGTTTGCGACATTTATAGACTTAATGCAGTGTCAGGAAGAGTAGCACAAAACTGGTTAAAAGGTTTTCAG
>BGZK01002777.1:0-42695 GCA_005406025.1 Eumeta japonica
TTTTTCGTGAATCGTATAAGTATTAAAATAAGTATTGATACGAGCTAAAATTGGCGTTCTTAAAAAGGTAGTATTTGAATTTAAAAAAAGATCGCGTCGTATGTCAACATTTAATTGTAAATATAACAATCTGTCAAGATAGTTATAAATAAACAGGGTAATAACTTTAAAAGTGTCTGAAATTTTATTAAAAGTTTGCTACACAAATGAAAATAGATCACAACAGCCCCTGGGATCTCTGGTCAGCTTTCTGATGAAAATTCAATTTTGAAAGTCGACAGAAAACGTTAAGCACCCAAAAAGAAAAAATCATTTTCCATGGATAATTGAAATCATTTTATTGTAATTATTTTGTAATTTATATTTTTCAATCAGACCAACTGTTACAAATTTGTTTACGGATATGGATTTGATCGGACCAACAGTTTATAAATTAAATTCATAAACGTTATTTGATTTTTTTTCGAGATTGTACTTAGATGCAAATTCCTTGATCCTAGATTCCATAATTCCTTTAGAGGGTTTGCAAACCCATATCTTTGAAAAAATTTTCAACGTAATTCTCGAATAAAATGATCAATTTTAATAACTTCACTAACTCTACGCGACTTGCAAGCACTCAAATTTTGAGAAATTTAAATTGAGATAAACCCTTCGAATGCCTGAATACGACTTAAATCATAAATTTGTTCGAATACTAAATTGATCGACGCAAACGTAGCAGCCAAGAACAAGATACTGAATCACGGACACAACCTCATTCTTTAACTTCACTCTTTAGATGTTAAATTACAAGTGGAATTCTCCATTACGATTTCATGAAGTCTTAGTTCTGCTACGGTCAAGAGATTCTGTATGGCTTGCAGATTAAGTTACCAAGGAAATTAGTTACTCCCTTCCAGTCTCAAGATCTATGGAACGTTACAGGATCTGCTGCCGATAATACAATTTCTTTGCGGGCAAAAGCGGATTAAACCACTGGAACGCGCACCCAAAAATAGTTCCTCCTTGGCCGCACACTCCTGGAGTTTTAATCGCAAAGCGCCCCTAATCACAAATTTTGTAAAATAGACTGAAATGTTGATATCTATCATATTAATGTATTTTTTTGATTCAATTAGATTCTAATTACATATTAAATAGTCACATTATCACAGACTTAGTATTCTAACGGGAACATGATTGGAAAGTTGCACAACCTGTGCTGTAATTACATCACTCATTTCAGTGAACATACAATATAATAATATTCACTATTTTATCACGAAAACCACATAACTTTTCGTAACACTATTCAAGACTTGAAAATAATTATATTCCTGACACTAAACATACTTATTTTTACTAAAACAGATAAGCCGAGGCGTCAAACGCCCCATTTTAGATTTCTTGCACTTCCGTCAAACATTTACGCCTAGCTGCAAGTACAGTGAGCAAATTTAAATTATCTAAACATATGTTTTTTATTTTCGTTAGTTTGTGAGGAATTATAATGTAATTATTGTATAATTTTATCATTAAGTTTTGTCATAGTGATTTATTTCGATATTTTACTATATATATATATATATATATATATACAAGGTGATATACATAAACATGATTATCACCTTGAAATAAAATAATTATATCACAATATATTGCATATAAATATACACTTACAAAAATATATCTTTTGCTAAATCCATACAAACATACACTATATATATATATATATATATATATATATATATATATATAGTATATATATATATATATATATATATAGTAAAATGATTATATCAAATACATTTTGTCTTTGTTAATTTTTTTTTCCTAAATGATTGTCATGAATTACAAATGCAATGATTATGAACTATTAATGCAATAAATTATTAGTGAATTTTACTTCATATATATAGTAACTGTATATATATAGTAAAAAGATATATATATTTGTAAGTGTATATTTATATGCAATATATTATGATATAATTATTTTATTATGGATATGCGATATATATATATCGCATATATATACCTTCGGAGAAGAAATGAAGCAAACATCATGTACAATTAAAAAAAATTATTTTCATATAAAATAAGGAATAAAAAGTAATAAAATATAAAACAATAAAAAGCTTATTCCTAGGCTTACATTTTAAACTTATACACTGTATTAATATAATAATAAAATTTATTCCTAAGGATTATATTTGCACTTTACATATAAATTACATTATTTATAATACAATTTTTAGTAAATTAAATTTATAGCTGATATCTCAGTAATTCTATATATTTTTATGGGCAAAAATATTACAATCATTACTATAAAATTCAAATATGTCATAATATTGTTAAAAATAAAATATTAAAAACTCCTTTGTAGGCAGTTTGAAGAAGGAAAAAGAGCAAGAAATTCGATTATAGATGTTTTTGAATTCAATTATTATTCACAATCACATTCCAATATAAAGCTATTACGAGAAATGAAATATGTTTCAGAATACAATTTAAATTATAATGAAGATAAAAAAAAAGCGTAAAAAATTCATAAATATGTAGAAGCCAGAGAAAAGTCTCAAAATCTGAAATAATTCAAATCGAACAGTCCTAAGCCTCAAAAAGAACATTAAAAATCTGAAATAATCCACTAAGCCGAACATGACTGATAAAAGTTATAAATATGTAAGAATTTTACAAAGTGTCAACCTAACCACTTTGATACAGGTACAGTTGTACATATAACTGTATTTACATGTTTAGATTTTGCAAACAATAGTTTGCAATTTCAAAGTGAAAATATAAGAAAAACATATCCACCAAACAGGTTGGCAAAAATTTCAGGTAAAAGCAATAATATTCATATAGGCATATTCAAACAGCACATATTAGCCTAAAAATATCCCAATGTTGATATATATCGTCGCTAGTACTGAAGTATATTCCATATGACAAGAAAATTAAAAAAATGGTCTTTGGCCTTCGTTTGACAATCTGATACCGAAATTGTCTATTTGTTATAAATTTCATTCACGCGAAGATGTTTTAGTACTTATTTCAAAAAAATATTTTGAAAAATTCTTAGTCGTCATGGATTTTATGGATTTTCTGCAAAATTTATTTTCTGTGGATGTCGTCACACTTTTAGATGACTATTGTCAGAAGGGAAATATAGCAAATATATCATATATAAATAAACATACATAGAAATAAATAAAGGATATGGATGTGTTAAAAGAAGTCTACCTTGCACAAACGCAAGCTTCGAAAGGGTTTCAAATAAATGAATTATGTGAAAGCTACGCAAACACCTTTAAAATTAGTCTGACATAATAATCGACACTCGTATTCCCTTACAGTCTCCGAACATGATATTAACATATCCCGCTATCAAAATTCTTTCATTCATTCTATCATAATCTAGTGCAGTTTATCCAAAATTGTTTTACTGTAGTTTGAAGAGTCACCTTAGAAGTCGATGGGTCGGTTCAGTAAGTTCATTTTGTCGATTTTGTCGACCCAGCCCATCGTTTAGGCTTGTCTCGTTTTAGTCTATGTGGAGGTAGAGTTTCTACTGAATGATACTCAAGGAAACAATCGTTTTCAAGACGCATAATCCGACTTTGCATACAGAACACTGGATTACCGTCCGACTTCTTATGGTATATTTTAGTAAACACATCTGGCAAACACAAAGTATCTCCACGAATAGGCATATGGTTTTAGTCCTGTCCAGTCAATTCTTGATCGCGATATCAGACTGCGAACCGGTGGAGGATGTACCGCATCTTCAACGATACTGCAATCTGATATCGAAACTCTCTGTGCGTCATTATGTTCTTTTCGTCATATCTTTTGTTATGACTATCCTTGTACAAAATATAAGTTATGCACACATGTGTTCAATAACCTTTGAACATCTTTATATACCATTTTAAACCCTTTCTTTCCATTGGGTACATGGAGAGCTTTTGATCTTAGATCAATGCCCCCATAGTCGTATTGTAGTTTTTCACATATGGCTTCTCACATTCCTCGCCAGTTGTTCCCGTGTAAGTGCTGTTGTCGTGGAAGGTGCTAATCATCGATACGGTTTTTGCATCCTTCCATGCCAACACCATTACATCGCCGGAGTGGCGAGCAATGATCGTGCCCTTTTCACAGTTTTCTCTTCATCTCTTTACATCTTCTGGTATATTTTTACGAGTGAGGCGTACTGTGCCCAGACAGTCAAAGCCTCGACATTTGAGGTATCGTGCCAACGCTGGACTATTATAAAATTGTCCATCGTGACACAATGTCCTTATGTTCAAGACCTTCTAGTAAATTTAAAACTATTTGTAGTTTTCCCGGTCAGAGCTTTGCCATAATGTTAGTATTAGGGGCAGCCAAAGGCAGGAGGGTTAGACATTAGTTTTTACTTTTGCGTCTATGCATTTGTCCCCTACTTTTGACCCTGTCCTCCCGGCTTCAGCTCTTTCATCACAATCGTCGACACTTTCTTCGTTGTTATTTTTCCCTCACCTGTATAAATTATAAATTTATATAAGTACCCGTCCGGGATTCACACAATTCAAATGATTTGATTCCCCAGCGAGCGGCTTTTGCTTTTATATATTGTGCAAAGAAAGACGACCTTTGAACAGGGTAAACGAATCATCTACGCTAATCGATCTATTTAATACATATAATTCCTGGAATTTTGATTCAAATGGAAATAATAGGTTGCAATTTATACAATTTATGGGAAAAGGAACCTACACTTTCCTTTCGATTATCGGCAGGCAGCTGCTTACAGTCAGTAACTGGTTGTTACTGGCCGCGCGGTTGCTTGCTTTTCGCGTTCGGCAGCGGTTGTTTATCATTATCTGAAAAGTGTAGGCATTTAGTTAGAAGTCCTATCTGTCATAGGACATGGGATTACGGAAATAGACCAATTCAACGTCAGTGCCTTTCTTCCAATACTCTTCTAAAGAGTTAAATTGACATATGCCCATATAAATAAAACTGCGAACAAACGGTAAAGCTCATCTACAGTGGTATCTTTCCACTTGTACGATGACGTTGTATGTATACTACAGCTTTGCCTTATCAATTACTGTTGAGCGTAACGGTTAGTTTCAATGACAATTTCCATGATGTCAACGTCAAATATATCGATGAAGGCATCATATAAGGAGAATCATAATCCTTCACCGCACCAACTGGGTGGACAAAAAACTTTCTCTAACCGCAGTGAATGCGGTGAAGTCTCGTTGCCATTTGAAATTAACGTCACCACTCAACATTTTCGTGGTCTACATCCATTCGGCTTCCATAAACCTTGCCGACGCCGCTACTTGAGGTGGTAGCTCCTCATCATTTGATAAATTCTGCTGAATCTTCTTTAAGTGAACAAGATATTCGGCATCATCGTCATCCGAAAATTCTGAATCATCATAACTACTTCCACTTTCAGGATCCAAAAGCGCTTCTGTTGGTGATGAGACAGTCCTAGAAGAACTCGGCATGTCTTCATCAGCAGAAACGTGGACATCAGGAAAAGTTATCACTTGATGAGTACTCGCTGGTTAAATCGTAGAAGCCGGAAATGGCGCAACGAGGTTTGATACCTGTGACATAATGTCATGCTCGGTAGTTCTATTTCAATGACGTAAAGAATTCTCTGGCTTCCCAAGTTTATTTATACCCAGCTCCATCAGCAATTTCTTAAAAGTCTGATGCATCTTTCCCACATCCGTCGAAAAATCTCATTTTAAAAATTCATAAACATGGTAAATACTTATATTCAAAATAAAAATAAATTAGCAATAACGTTTAAAAAAATTCCTTCATAAATACTTTCCTAAATATAAAAATTCTCATATTTTCAAAATTAATAAACTTGGTAAATATTTTATTCAAAATAAAACAAATTAGTTATATGATAGTTTAGAAAAATTCCTCGTAAATACTTTTACCTTACAAAAATTTTATATTTTCCAAGTTTATAAAACATGGTATATTTATATACAAAATAAAAAAATAAATTTGCAATATAAATGAATTTGACAGAAATGAATATAAACATTTTCCTTTTTATCCTATTTGCATAGTTTGTAATATTATTCAATTAATCCTGAAATTTAATAATTCAAGTAATTCCAATAATTCGAACAAAATCGTAAATTTTATATTTCTTTTCACTTTTGCTTGACTGTACTACGGTTGAAATTTGGAAACATGTCTCCCTCACCGCTTACAATAGACGATTGCTGTTAGCAAATGTAACGGTTTTTGTACATATATGTAAATTCTCTAACAAATTTTGCACTGAGACAAAGCTAATAGTCTATTTTCATTAGAAATCATTGAAATAAAAATAATATATTGAAATAATATGTAAAATCAATAACTAAAATTGAACAATGGCGACCATGTTATACAACAAAAGAATAAAGGATGAAAGTTTCTGGATATTTTTAGACATAAGTCTTTCTTGGAAAAACATTGTAATCTATGCTTAATATGATTCTCCAAACTCTATGTATTTTAGTATATTTATCAAAAGAGAAATACTTACGGTTTTCTTAGCTTATCCATAATTTCTGTAGCAAAACAGCACACACAAACAATTCACCGCGCAAAGTGAGATGACGTAGTGTATGGCATCACGTGGATTTAAAATTATCGTTGTAGATTTTGACGCAAGTGGACGAGAACAGTAAATATTTTTCTGCTCCCTTTATTTTTAAACTATAAGATTCAATTTCGTATAATATTTGTAGTATAACCTAGAAATTTAAAAAGCATTTTTGTATCGTACCAAAAAAGAGCGAGTTATGCTGTTCTAGTGGGTGATCCTCGGTCGTAATATGCCACTATAATGGCATAATAATACTTTTGCGCTTTGAGGGGTTAATGCCATTTATAATTTTAACTGTACCGTCACAATACATTCACTAAAATCTGGTAGTTTTCAGGAGAAATATAGTATCGTACCAAAAATGAGCGACATCCACGATATTAATAGTACCTAGACATCAGATTGATGTTGCTGCTCATCAAATTCTATTCGATAAAGTTAGCAAAGCACTTATGGGCACTTTTGTAATTAAATCCTAGCTGTCATTGAAAATTTGTCATTACATGAATTTAAAACAAGGATTATTGTGCCTCATCTGAAAATATTAATAAAAAAAACCCTAGAATTAAGCGGTTCATTGTCAGATTTACGAGTCATTTTATGATAGACAAGTTTTATTAACTATTCAATATTTAAAGTAAAGTTCATGTCAAAAAATAATAAACTATTTCATGTAATTCTATTACCTACAAAATAGAGATATTTTTGTTTTAATTTGTTTTGATCCGTTAATTAAATTTCGAGAAAAATTAAAAGTTAAAAAAATTAAGAACCTGATCGAAACTGTGCCTAAGGTTGTAAATTTGCCTTGTTAAAGAATATATATATCGGACAACAAAGAAAATCACACTTATTTCTATAACCGCTTAACATTTTTCTCATAATCTAAGTTTATATTAATTCATATCACAACTACATACAAAACAAACGATGTAAAATGTTTCAGCCGACAACTCACATATTTTACATGGAGAGAAATTAGTTGACTAAATCTTCATTAATACAAATTTAAAATAAACTCTACGGCACCACTAGCAGGAATATGCATTTTTCTTGATGTTGTGCCCTGAAGGGGTTATTTTGCTATAAATGCTTAAAAAACATTGCCTAGCCGCGATCTTGCTTTTATTCAACTTATCAGCATGTATACAAATTTAGAACTCTTGACCGGTTTTGAAATGCAATTTTTTTAAAATTAACGCCAAAGCACGTGTCAATAAGGAAATTAAAGTCGACAATTCTTCTCCTGGCGAGTCGGAACGAATCATAAAACAAACAAAAACATTTCGCGTGTCCTGTGCAACGGAACGGACCAGAAAAATGGACCAGTCATGCAGGTCGGCGATCTTCAAAGAGTCTACGGCCGCGTGACCGCGCATCCAGCGGCGACGCCCGCGCACGCCGGCCCACTCGGCCGCACGTCGAACTCTATATTCTATTCTGCACTTGAATTTGGTTTTCTGATCACTTCTCTTAATATTAACTGTTAATTTAATACACGCTATTAATCAATAATTAGATATCTGTTTCCAATATAATGATAACAAAAATAGTTGAATATAAACAAATACTCATTGTTTTTAAATCGGATAAAATAAACATGATGTTAATGTTATTAGAAGAGTTTTCATAAATTTTAATTACATATAATGAAATGTTATCGTTAATGTTTTACCAAATATTAACTATTTTCATATTAATCAAACGTACATATATTTGTTTGAGACTGTTGATCAAATTTTCGTAAACCTTTGCCGTATTAGGAACAACATTTAGGTTTTACAATTCACCAAAATCGTATAATGAGAGAAAAATTGAAAATTCGGGACGTAAAAGTCGAGAACACGGCTATGCATGATAAAGGCACCGAACATTGTCTCACAACACGCAACGTGCGCAATAAAACAGGAGGTTAACTGGACACGTTGATTGGCTAGAATAAGTGGTCTCATTATAAATAGGTTTTCCTGAGTATAGCGTTTGAAAGTATACGATGAAAATGGTGTGAAATGGCATCATGGATAGATGTATGCGTTTTAGGTTGTATCAAACGTTCTGATCGTTAAAAAATATATATCGTATACCTATTTCTTTGTAGTTTCCTTGTCCTTTCGACAACTAATAATTGATCGATTCTTATAAAAACATACTTGCACAAATTTCTTAATTACATGAAACAACACAACGTAAACTCCAGGCTCCAGGGCTTCCCGTCTAAACCAAAAGACTGTCAATAGATTCTCGGACTAACTTAATCTTGAAATTTTGGTTTTCGATTCTTCAATCCTGATAATGCAGAGCCGTTTATGGATATAATATTTTAAGAACGTTGATTCCCGATAATCATCTTTAGTTATTAATTATAATTCGGTATAATTCCTGAATCGCGACAAAATTTATGATATTAGGTGTTTTAAAAACGCATGGTCAATGTCTATGAACAATTATTAAAGTCTATGATTTACTGCGCCTGTTGGACAGATTTGGCAACAGCTCTTACTGTATAGAACGTCTTGCAAAACGCATGTTAGTAAAGCCCATACTTACCAGAACCATTATTATTAATTACTAGCTTTTAGTGCACTATCTAATATTAAAAGTGTAATTAAGTTAAAAATCTTTTCCTGCTGTTTCATATCATATGAATTGTACATAATTTTTTATGGAGTTAATTCCGATGTTACAAAAATAGTGTTGCATAAGTGGAATGTACCTTAGATGTATATATATTTGACGTTATACATGCTCATAAGACAGTAACGACTAACATCTTCTGACTCGAGTAAATACTATTGTCACTGTTCTTTATGTTTACCCAAAGTGAAATATAGGCCAAACCTGATCATAGCACATGTTTATGAATTTAAGACAATTTCAGAGTGATTCGGATAAGTTATTCTTGAGTAATGATCGCATTAACGGGAAACGGACGGAGATTGCGTTTCATAGTATGTTATTCTACACATGTATATTGTGCCATGGTATTCTTATCGACATCCCATCCTATCCACAACCATCGGTCAATTATCGGTATATTATAGAATATTAGAATTAATAAAATGCACAAAATAAGTATTGATCTCTGAAAAGATATATCATGATGTCATGAACTATTTTTAATCAACATGTGTGATCACACTAAACACACTGCCTAAGTGCTTAAGGCTGTTCGATCGGTCTTCGGGCGCAGTTAAGTAGGAGGCGTTGCTGAATGCCATTGGCCGTACATAGCGTCGGCATTCGTGCCATAATATATCATTTGATTTCGCCAAAAGTTTTTAAAACGGTCAACTATTTATTCGGTTAATCAATTTAATATTTTAACTATTGCACTATGTGTACGAACACGTCAAATGATAAAGACAGACCTGAAAGCGCTAGAGGATTGCTTGGCCCTATGCATTATGGTTAAGTTTGTGACCGCTCGTGGACATAATTTGTCTGAAAATGTATAATAATAAAGATTTGTTCTATTCTACTTTCTATAAAATTATAAACTCTGTCTAAAGTATGAACCAAATCAATATGGTATATATAATAGTAAGTCCTAAAAGGTATTTATTTCCAGTTACTTTTTAGATATTTTTTAGAACAAAATTCCTCATTGCGCATTTTGCGTGCTACACGAGAAAAAAGTGTCCGACCGACACTTTAGAGAGAGAGACGAAAGGTAGAGACAGAGAGGATAAACGTCTACTATACACTGAGGAACGACTGCTCGTCTAGATTCATTTACTACATTTTATAGCTTGTTTATAAGCGTATGTCACATATAGGTATATCATTGCGCTAATAGACGTTGGTGAACGTGTCAGCAATATATCGTAAATATATGTGTTGAATGTACTGACCAAGCTTATAATTAATAATAATACTACATGTTTATTTTCATAATTCCATAAACAAAATTGAAAAATAATTCAAACACAATTTTATTATCATTTCCTAAGTAATGTATGGCTTTTTTTATACATTAATAATAAAAATTTAATTTTGGAACTTTGAAAGATATTCAATACAATTTTATTACCATTCTTAAATGTACTTTTTTTATATTTGTCATTTAATTACTCTCAAATGTTGTCGATTTGTTCCATTGTGCCTGTTATATAATAAGGTATATATAGCTAAAGAAACTTTGTTCCAGCAGGACACGACACCTCTCTTTTAGGGTTCTGAGCCAAAATGGCAAAATGGAACCCTTATAGTTCCGTCCTGTCCGTCCATCCGTTCGTATGTCACTGGCATTTTACTCAAAACTACAAGATGTATATATCGATAAAATTCGAGCATAACTGTCTGGTATGAGCTGCTATTAAGTTTAGTAGTTGAATAACAAAAATAAATATTTCTAAGGGAGGCTCTCCATACATGTAACAGAAGCTGAAAATTTTTTCAGCAAACATCAACGTGTATTAAACATATTTCGACTTTCTTTTTTAAAACACTTTAAGTTTTCGAAAAAATTTTAAGTGATTAATTTTCGAAATAATCGCTCTGAAATTAGCATAAATTTGCATCCCTTCCCCTTTATTTTTTTCAACATTAAATCCAAAATATGAAAAATCAATGAAGTTAACGCTTAATAAATATTTTCATCAAAAGTATTTTGAACAAGATAGGATAAATTGTTTTCGAGCTGTTGAGAAAAACTACGCTTCTCAACAAAGGACGTAAGTGTCATGAAGATACATACGCTCTTTTGATAGTATTTTAGTTAACATTATTATAAGAGTTAATAATCGACATACCTACTTGTTGCTTCAGTTATAGGTGACTAAAGTGTTTATACTTTTTATGTGGGAAACATGAATAAAGATGTAACAACGTAGTTTTTCATCTAGGTGTGTTTGTAGTAACGGCTCGGAACCCTACAGTGAGCGTGGTCCGACATGCTCTTGGACAGTTTTTTTTTTTCAGTATAGAAAATATATTTTTTCTGTTGTACCGGCTCATATAAAACATGTGATTCGTTGGACAAAATTGATAGAATTACGAAGACAAAAAGTCGAGACATTCGAAGCGCAGTATTACACGAAAATTTATAAAACTTTTAGATAATTCAAAAATAACGCCATTTGTTGCGTGAAAACAAGAAAATATTTTACCCCAAATTCAAAACTTACAAAGAAAAAAAAGGGGAACGTGGGTGAACATTAAAAATCGAACACGCACAAACATTCACAGCGACGTGAGGACACTCGGCATTCGTGGACGGCTAACGACAGGTACTGGACAACAAAGCGATGGAAAGAACTATAGTGCCGGTGAAACGACCGGGCGTGTTCGAACCATAAGAAAAAAAACCATAAAACAAGACAAAACTACTAATACCATGGGAATCTATTAAAAGCTGCACACTTGCAGCATCAAATACGTATATATAGCTTGAACTTTTGCATAAAAAATTAAGAACTATTTCGAATTATCGATATTCGTATTTCTTGTCCACGGTATATTATAATTGATTTTTTAAACATCCATTTATTATCTGTTATTACAATCTTCAATTACCGGTTTCGGTCGTGTCAGAGGCGACATGACCAACGAGTATTTAAGTCAAATTAAACCACTTGCTGCGTGTAGTGTTACCAGACGTCTGGATAAAGTTGGTCATAGTTAGGCTTTTTGTTTGCGTGTCCGACCAAAATAAATAGTGTCGGCTTGCTGGCTTTTTACATTTCACCAACGAATGTAAAAAGCCGGACATAATACTGAGACAAAAATCTTCAAGAACGTAGGACATCCGGCCTTTTCACCCAAATGTCCGGCTAAACTCGCTGGCTTGTCTGGCTATTAGGTTCGGCGACCTGGCAACCCTAGCTGCGTGCCTGATAGAGTATTGTTAAGCCGTCTGTTTGGGACTTTACCGCTTCGGGGTCGGCGATCGTCGAAAGTCCCCATTACTGCTTTTAGCGCATCGTGGAAGGTTTGAGGCCCGATCCCAATTTGACAACAGCTTATGAGAGCGTATATCTCAGCAATGGAATAATTAAAACCAACAAGAAATCATTAATTTGCTGTGACGAATTATCGCTGAAAAAAGTATTGTAGGATTCTTATAAATGTACTGATTTTGACGCAAACGTCTAAAAACATTACTCACAGAATTGAAATATACCAATCACTTGTACTCGACACCTTATTCCGGTAGGTGACATTTGATATTTCGTAAACTATATGCCAAAATAGAACAGTCACACCATTTGGTGCCGTATCGTTGACCCCAGGCCTCTTTCAATGGGACAATGCACGCACCTTCCGTTTGGCTGTGTCGTTGTACATCAAGTGGTCGTTTTATACCTTCATCGAATATAGTAATCGATTAGAAATTTACGCAAATGTAATATATATGGATTTTATTTGACTTCTTTTGATAACAAACTAATCCGGTTGTAATTTTATGTAGTGATATATAATTGGCATCTCATCCTCTATAGACAAAACCAGATAATAGCGAAAGAAATTATAAAGGTTTAAGAAAAATAGTTGACGTCATAAACTGACATGTCAGTCGACTACGTAAAGTCCGGAACTCGTTTATGGAACAGTGCGTGCGCCTGTTCAATAAAGTCCCTATAGATATACAAAATCTACCTGTATATACATTCAAGTAAATTATTAATCAAATGCTTAAAAACGATATTATAAAATTTCCAACAAAATATATGCACAACCAGTTCGACTTCTTTCTGGCTTATTTATTATTTTAATTATATTTTAATAGCTTTCGCCCGCGGCATAGAGAAATAGAAAGAATTAAATTCTTCACCTTTTTATATCTAACGATATTTTCAAGAGAAAACGTCCCCATTTTGGTCTCTTACGCTATATCAATCGCAATTTCACTCTCCATTCTAATTACACATTATACCTATTAAACGCCCTAGCATGAAAGTACAATCCATAATGTATATTACATTCGTGATTGTCTTAAGCAGTCGCTTAGGTATAATAGTGACTGCATGATGTTTGTAAGAACCACTACCGTTCACGATCTGACGCCCATCATGATCCCGCTCTCGGTTACGATTCCGCCGCGGCTCATGATTCCAGTTTCGATTTAATTCTACAGAAACGCAACTATTTACATAGGATTATATTTCCACTGCTAGAC
The DNA here is from genome assembly GCA_005406025.1 of Eumeta japonica. Taxonomy (NCBI): domain Eukaryota; kingdom Metazoa; phylum Arthropoda; class Insecta; order Lepidoptera; family Psychidae; genus Eumeta; species Eumeta japonica. The sequence goes on from BGZK01002777.1 coordinate 13,728, forward strand.
TGCCAAGTTGAATTTCTCAACCACTTTGCTGTTGAGCGAGTACTCGAGTGATGTGGCAATATTCAGGCAGTTCTGTTACCCTTATCCATACCACCACTAACTACTGACTCAGTACAGTATTTTTATTAACACCGTAAAACCTCTATTAAAATGAAGAACAAAACCGGACCGAACCACACGTACTCAGTCGGGTGATCATAAATAACGCGTCGATAACGAACCGGTCGAAGTTGGTCGAGTGGTTTTCGAGCTTGAACTGCACTAAAGAGTTCAGTTACGTCTTTACTTATAAGTGTGACCCGTGCCGACTTCGCCCTCATACTCGGTCACAAAACCGATGCAGAATGTTCTCATTCATATTAAATACAATATGAAGAAATAAAACAAAATCAAAAACTAAAGGCACCTGAGAAAAGCAGCAGAAACACTACCGTGCCCAAACAACATCATAAAACATATATTTACAAAATCCGATCGAAAGCAGACGGGTATCAAAAATTTACAAGCATATGGACGAAGTCGGAGGGAACATATAGTTTTAGCTTAAAAAGTAGCCTACAGCCATTGACCTATAAAAAGTATATGCCTACAGCGCTCGTGCATAATATACGTTATTATTAATGAAAGCATTATTTCAAACTTTCATATGCAAAACTTAACTACTAATTCTTATAGTAAAACCTAAACACATCGAACATAGTTTCCAACTTAAAAATGACAGTTGGTAATCTTAGAGATAATGCTGGAGCTGCGCAGGGCTCCTCCGAATGTTGAGTCAACTTTCAAATCCATCATGGCCTTTGTGATGAAGAAAGATGACAGATACTTAGTCGGTATATTTTAGTTTTAATTTTATTACTCCCCTGATAATTTATATCAATAGACAAAATTGGGATTGTTCTTCGCAATACGTTCCGAAATTTGCTCCTGCATGAAATTAAGACTCATATGTAACGCGTTTATCGCAACTGAAAGCAATCTGCCCGTCAACATTTAGCTATAACCATCGAAATAGAAGAGCGTAGAAGTAGTCCCACATAAACAAGATGGCCAAACGAAATCGGTTTCGTAGTATAGGCGTACGCGATATTGGCCTCGCCGCCACATACATGTTCACCACGTGTCCTTATTCTTTCTCTTTCTGTCGTCAACGAGTGTCTTCATTCTTTCTCTTTCTATTCGGTTAAGAAATAACTGTCGTTCGAAATTAAAGACAATAATAAGGCCCTTTGTAAGAGATTTATTTGGTTTAAATATATGTCATATATATTCATTTACATTTGTGTGAGTGTGCCACGAATGAACGTAAATTTGTTCTACGTTATAATTCTACTAGTGACCCGAACTACAAAACCGATCCTAACAATTCCTTTACTAATAGACGCTATTCCGAGTGGACACAGCTTATATTTTATTTTGACACCAACATTCTACCCCGTTTTCTTACAAATCGGAACCGTGATGATAACGGTGTCTAAACTGAGGTCGAAACCGAGTATGGGACCGGAATAAGAATCAAGAGCGCGACCGGGATCGAAGTCAGGTAAAGTACCGGGACCAGAATTAAAAGCGGAAACGAGTTTGGAATCGACAACAAAATCGAGATTTTGCTGTCGATTATTATGAAAGATGAAGAAACAAATATTCACGCGATCGGAATCACGGGCGGAAAGCTAGCTAATACCATACAATCAAAGTGTTATACATATAATGACCCATGAAATAAACATAGCAACTTGAGAACTAACACTTTCAGCATTTAAGCGGGTTGTTACTTGAAAAACTCGAGACTATGGATATTTAAATTATCTCATATAAATGTTGTATTTCATGTTTGCATAACCGTCAATACATGATGTTCCTTATTATCACGACTTTGTGTTTTTATTTTTACTTTGCGTATTATCTCATTTAATTGCTTTTCAATTGTCTGCTTTAAATTTACATATAGGGAGCATACCGATTCAAGGATTTTCCTACAAGACTTACTTTTAAATAGTCTGACGTTCCATATGTACGGATCTTTATGGAAATCTAAAGAAATCTACCCTAAGTATATGCTATAAATGATTTCTAGTCATTTCACTATGACAAGCTGGCGGTAGAAAATTGCAAGTATTTACGTAGGCGCCTATATATTACTATTACATTATCAAATCGGACGGCTTTAATTTTCTAGACCGTTTATCTTCGTATTACAAAATGGCCGTTGTTCAGCTTTCTAGGTATATTCCTTAAGCGTACAATTGTATAATTTTAACTTTGCAATTTTATAATTTATTACATCGCCGATGTAAGCGCCTGAATTTCTCGGAATGTTAATGCGCTGCGCACGCACGCTCGACAGCTGCGGTGGTAAATCGTGTTATTGTACAAACGACTCTACCTGGTTGCGTAATATTCGAAATGTTAATCATAGATATTTACTGAGTTTTTCTAAACTGCCGTTCATAATGTATTTTTTCATTATTGCAATGTTAAAGTTGATTCGACTCTATTTACAAAATGTCTTTTGATAAGCCTAAAATTAAATTGAAATATCTTTTGATTTATGATTTTTCAATTATTTTATCTTGTTGTATATTAAAAATATGGCTATTTCTGTTTTGTTGCATTTTTAAAATTGCAAGTTTCGTATCTATCATCTTTCTCGTTCAACGTTCCTCCGTCAACAAAGGATCGCTTATTTCTGGTTTAACTGATTTATGTACTTGATAGATATTATTAAGACTAATAATTTTAATTCATAACGTTAGTTAACATTAACAAGAATGTCATATTTTTGTAAGTTATAAGTTAAAACTGTTTTAAACGGTTTAAGATTAGAATTTTGTTGATGTCCGAAAATTTTACGTCTACCCTAAAGTTTTATGATAAATTCCCTTGCACAAAAAATTACATCTGTGAAGCTAGAATGTTGAAATGTGAAGAATCACGAGAATTGTCGCCTAACAAATAGTGCTCATTTAGTGCTAATTTAATGCCAAAAGTAAAATAAGGTTCTCTAAAAATAAGAAAAAACTGACCAACTGTTAGTGTAATGCTAGCAGTGCTTCAGTTCCTCGAACTTCGTCGTCACTAAGTAATTAGCATTTAAACTTCATACTATATTGTACCAGTCATAGAGTTTAAGTAGTACAGCATTTAATGTAAAGGTACTGTTTCAATTTTTCGCTTATTTGTTAGAGCACTAAATTAGCACTAAATATTGGGTAGAGTTTTAGTGATTCTGCTCATTTGACCTTTCTAGCTTCATAGACATATAAAAATTACCTTAAAAAAACACTTATAGCACGATTTTCTCAAATGTGATTTCCAACTTACCACAATATAAATAATAGCAAATTTTAATCCCTCGTCTTAATTAAAGGTTTCGGCTGCCGGCAGCTTTTTGCCTTTCATGCAGAAAAACACGGAAACACGATTCTTGAAATACACATAATCGCATATCAGATAAGAGCTTGCACCTTAAAAGCCTTCTATGCAAGTCCGTGCGGATTGCAAACACCTACGACCGTCGTCGTCGTCGTTGAGGTGGCAGCCTCCGCAACCTACGGTCTGACATGCTCTACGGTGCGAAAAAGCGCGGTTCACTTTGATTCCAATCGGGAAGTCATCGATCAGCAATGGAACTCGTTACCGTCGTATTCGAAAGCAACGCGCTGACCGTTCGACTATCGCCGAAGCGAGCACGTACGTCCACATTATCGTTAACGGCTGTCAAAGTTCGAAATTGAATCGCAACGACCCGTCGCCCATACCGTTACTGAGATCGGACACAAAACCGACTGCACGGTATACGCTTTCTCAAGAATGTCATTAGGACAGCGGCGCGCGCCGCGGATCACGACATCTCAAAACACTACGACGTCGGCGGCGGCCTCTCACGGATAAGATCGGCCCGCAGCGGAGCCCGCGCCGCCACGAGAGCGCCGCCCGGCGCGCCCCCGCGAGCTTTCGACGTGCGATATCACAACACGTATCAATCATACTCGAAATAAGCCGACGTTAGGTACCGGCGTTTCCGGCTCGTTCCGGGTCGACGGGTCGTCATACGTCATACGCATAGTGCATACATCAAAGCGTACGTGAAAATCATAACGGAGACGGTCGGATCGAAGAGCCGCGTGAGCAAAACGAAGATGCTCTTTTTCTATATATTTTTTTTCATGCCGTACAAGATCTGCCAGCTATAACGTAATAAAAGATTTACCGCTTTCCATAAGCTAAGGTACTGTAATTATTCTTTGTTGAATAATTTTTCGAAGCGTGATAACATAATTTTTTACGATGGTTGCACACCGTCGATTAAATATTTAAACATTAGTCAACTCGCTGATGACTGCTTACAAATAATGATATAACAAAACATGTGGTGGCAAGTCATCGATTTAAATATAGTTGTGTGATTGACTAACAAATGCCATTACTTGTTGCCTAAACTGTTTAAATAATTTTCGTATGTTATACACTATTATTATTCTATAAATACTTATACCATGTGTCTTTGAATTTCCGACATCTTTTGATGAGGCAAATAGTCTTCTTCAAATCTAATCGTTTTACTCTGAGACTTGGTGGATTTTATTCCTCAAAATGAATAATGCATAAAAAATAAAATTTTCACTGCTTTAGAAAACAAAAACATGGTAACACAGCTCTGCAAGATACACAAATACAATGCAAACGCAATACACATTTAATTTCCCCGTTTCCGTGTACCTAATTTATATGCTTTTCGGCAATTTTTTTTTTCAATTTTATCTTAATCTAAGTATTTAACAGAATAATTGTTTAGTTAACTACTTACAATTATTGTGACATGCAAAATGCTGAATGTTTTATTTTACTTTTTTTAATTACACTGCTGAAAAAGTATACCAGAAGAAAAGTTATTTAGTTCGTGGAGACTTAAATCCTTGAATAAAGTAAGAATATTATTGACACGCGATATAACTACTGTTGTTGAACATTAACGCAACATATATATCTTTATTTGAATAAAAACCTTCATGTGGACGTTTTCGGAAACAACATTAGGCAAAAATAGCATATTTATAAGTACAATACGGCTGAAGGATGAATCAAATTACACAGCTGTTTCAAATTAAATTTGACAATAAATCGTGCATATCGTGCACGGTTTATTATGTTTAGCAAATTTTAGCACAACTTTTGCCGACACTCGAAAATCACTACATTTCATAATTTAATAAACATGCTGTGTTTAATATAAATAATATAACAAGAACAATTTTGAATATATATATATATATAACCTTAGCAGTAGTTGTCTATGACCTCACCGGTCTAGATAACAGGGCAATATTCAGAGTTATAGAAAATCCGGTTTCAGCTATAAACCTGATTCGTGATTTCGTTGTCATTCTGTATTCAGAATGCTATTTCAAATAATATTTCAACTTCATAACTTTCACAATAACTAATTACAAAATTTATAAATAAACACATGCCAGCAATTAAGAAATTCGTTGCTTGTATTGGTTATTGGCATCAGAGCACTGATTGTTATGCGAACGATTGTCTAGAGGTAATCAAGTTTAGGTAAAACCAACACGCAATTCTTGACTAAACCCACTATATTTTTCCTCTAACATATGAATTCTAAAACGATACACGGATACAAACATATTTAGCTAATGATAGACCTTATCGTTTACCAATAAAGTGTATTTTATAATTCCATATATTACAATTGCATTTGTTTATCGCAAACGGGTTCATATAGCCAATACATAAACCACAAATATCCTGGTAATATGAATAATTTTCAATGTATATTGTATTCTTAAACGTAATAGTCTAAGATCATTATAAAAATGTACCTTCATCTGTTGAATCAAATAATGTTTTACAGGTCAAATAACAGTATTATAAATTTATGAGAACAACGTCTGCCACCGTAGTCCTGCTGTTATTCATTTTGTTTTTTTTTAATGTAGGCTGTAAATAATTTCACGGTAACTGCCAGTTACAAATATATTTAAAATTTTGTAAACTTTACATATGTGTTAATATTTTGAATTAACAGATGAGAGAAATAAGTTCGGTTCATCTACTTGTATACTCCTGGCTGCAAGTAGCTGTAGCAGTCATAAGGATGGCTGCCTATTATAAAGGGCAATACATCATATTCGAATGTTTTGTACTCGTGATGTGCAATCAACCTAAGAAACAAAATAAGTAATTATTAATAATTAATGTTAATAATAGCAGGCCTACGATAGGAGAGATTGTTCTCATAAATTTACAATATTGTTATGTACCTTTAAAACATTATTTGATTTAATTAACAGATGAGGTGCATTTTTTAATGCCGGATCTTAGACTATAAAGGGATTAGCGGACTCGATCGCTGAAACACATCCGCGCCCGCGGGCGGGCGTCGCGACTCCACGGCCGCAGGCGCAGGCGCAGGGCCGTCGCCGCGTGCGGCGGCCGCCGCTCGCGCGTCGGCCGACCGCGGCGGACTTTCACATGGGCCGATTCGGCCGTAATATTATCGGGCACGTTTCGGTCGCGGGTCTCGTTTTCAATATCGCGAATCTCGTTATACCGACGCGGCCGTATAATTTGGAGCGACTTCTTTATGGGCCCGACGGCTCCGCCGGCCGCCGTCACGTCGGCGCCTCGTTACAAAAATTATATTGCCCGTACCGCTCCGGAGGTTATCGGTCGCCGAGGCGCCCGGGCGATGGAGAGATTGCGCGTTTAGTTGCCGGTGTTCGATGCGACTTTGTGTGAGGATAATTATGAAGTGCAAAAAAGATATGCAAACCCGACAGTATAAACGAAGCTCGTGAAATCTCGCTAATGGATATTTGTAGATGCGTATTTATAGCACTTTTGCGGTCGGTCGACGCGCAGCGAAGGCGAAAACTACGCATTACAAAATTCACTTATATGCAGATGCAATGTTAGCATTTCGTCATCAAACCGCATCTTTTAACATTTCACCACAATCTAATGCAAATCTCCTACTAACGTATGTTTTGCAAACTATCCCTTACACGAATGTCTAAAACTGTAGATGCTGTAACGATTCGGTGACCTCTAAAAGACGCTAATTTATTAGCGTGAGCTAATATTAGATAGCATACTAGTATTGCGAGCGGTAAGTTTAAACACTCACTACACTCAATGCGAACATTTGAAATTCAATCAGCCCGAAGGGGCTGGACCTCTGACATCGCGTCTAATCTGCGATTTCATCAAAAGAATATATCGCGGGTGGTCCGCAGGTGTCGAACACAATCACCTTAATGTGATGTTCCTTCGCAACTTCGAGCTCGTTTAATGAACGCCCAGCTTTTACCGTTCACTTTTCGCATTCGTTCTATCTAACATTCGCTCCATCCCGTTATTCCCCGGCCCGATTCTCGCCGATGCGATATGAACTCTTCACCTCCAAATTCTAGTTTCTAAAACGGACCGTGTCGTAATCCAACCACTTTAACGTGCTTCGCTAACGGCCACTTCCTTCCGCAAACTTTATTAATGTGAAACATCAATTCGTCTCAACCTGTAATTCTAGGCGATTTAGATAATTAAAAGCTTACATTAATTTTATGTTTGAATAAAATAATTTGATATGAATTATAGTGCACAGCGGACGTGACGTACGATATTAATTAAAATGTATTTGCATCCGATGAATTCATTAAAAAATAGTCGCATCCTTGACCGACACTTTGGAGGTTTTTACACGGTCAAAGACAGACATGTGGTCTGGCGCGCTGTAACATCGGCATCGAGTATTGAAAACTCTATTCGAACGACGGACGAGAAGAACACGCACCGCAACCGAAACAGAAAGTAGCGTGATCGAGCGACGGCGGCGGTTCCGTGGCGCCCTCACGCGGCGTCTCTCGCCGTCCGGCTGCGGAGCGTGACGCGCGCCGCCCGCGCAGCCGAGGGGATTAGCGGCACGCGAGGCCCGAGGCTCCGACTGCTGCAACGAAGAAATTCTCGCGGAGCTAGGCCGCGCCGCGTTGGCCTCTTTACACTAATCAGCGTTTCGCGTCAGCCTATTGCAGCTCTCATTGCCTAACCGACTGTATTATTTTCGGGCCGAACGGTGGCCGGCTGCCGTAGTTCGTCTTCGCGCCGGCGCCCGGACGCGATTTGTGTTTTCCGAGCTATCGATCGGACATGGTTAACGGACTAGGGAAGACGCTGAAGGCCCGCGCGGCGGCGCGACGCCAGGCTCGTAATGTCATAACAGATTGTCTCTCGTTCGACCCCGAAATTGTAACACCCCGTGGACGTCGAGAGAATGTTTCGTGGCCTTCCTTCTCCTATATCTAAAATGTACATTACGTCTGGACGAATAAAGAACCTAATTCTAGTATGCCTATCTAGAATTGTCTTTGCGTCTTCAAATTTCAAATATGTTTAGGTATTCGTATCTCGTACGGCCTTCTCGAGTAATATTTCTAATCTGTTTTATAATTAATTCTGTTTTTGGAAAATGTCTAGAGTTTACAAAATGTTGTCTTTAAATAGCTCTGTTTCCAATTACATTATACGGTCGCCCTAGAATATCCTATGCAAATCAAATTTGTGGCATTGAAAAAATAGGTTAACCCTGTAGGCCAACCCTGAAACTTCCCGTTATTTTCAAGTTCAAACCACTCGAAAATATACAATTTTTGACGCGATTTTTGAGTAAAAAGGTTTGTTTCGATTTCTTTCGACAACGATTTCTCACAAACGAATCAACCTACTTTGACCCGGTTTGCGGCAATCGACGTGTTTTTAATAGGTTAAGAGCTGATTATATTTTGGAATTGATAGGTCTTTCATTTTAAAGTTATTTTAAAACCACTTAAAAATTTTCTTCTTAGTTTTTGAAAATTTCTCAAAATCTACCGGTCCAAATCGACCCAAACTTTCAGAAAATCTAAGTTTGGTGAAACTCTTTGGAACGCCGTTTAGTGGGTCGATTCGGTCAAGCCGTTTAAAAGTTATAGATTTACATAGATTACACATACACACACACACACATCACACACACACACACACACACACACACAGTCACACACACACAGACATACGGACATTATCTTAGGGATGATCAGGAAGCTTCTAGACCCTCAGAACGTCGAAATCTCGATTTGCAAAAAAGTGAAACCAATAACTTCGAAAATTTTAGAAAATTTTCAATTTTCTTAACGGAAAGTTAAAAGATCCAAATAAATACCCGAAACTGACTAACTCTGCATGAAAAATTAACGAATGTGAGTGAAGCAAGAGGAATTCGCGAGTGTCGTATCATGTAGAAATCTCTGTGTGTCTGAAAGTCTCTGCCTGCCCTTGTGGAGAATAGGGTGGCTTCGATAATAATAGTGATGAATATAATTATTAATATGACTCATTCACGTTAAAATTTGTTTCGCTGGACAATACGGCATATAGTGAAACGCATAGGTTGTGTTGATCCGCTCGGCGGCCTTTATTAATTACCGCTAATTTACTCATTTCATAAACAGCAGTGCCACAAGTTATTAAGCATTGTGCTAGAAATAGACACCTTATTACCAGCGAACATTAATGTGTCTAGGCAAATACTGAATTTCTAAAGAAAGGACTGAACTTATTGCCTCCGATACCGAAATAGCAGAATAACCATTGGCTAACAATTTGAAAAAATAGAGATTATAGGTGTGCGAGTGTATGCGCGCGTGCGCGCGTGTGCGTATGCCCGTGATGTGTATATGAGCGGTATCAGGTAGATTATAGTTAATGGATATAAAGGAGAGAACATTATACGTTTTAATTTTTACAAACATTTGCATCTTCCCTGAAAATACGATTAAAATATTTTATCGATAAATAAAGTGTAGAACTAGTTTTTATTAAATTTTCGGAATTGATTTTATTAGATTAACGTATCAACGAGATGACCATATATTAAATGATAATAAAAGAAAAGTAACAATTTAAAATGAATAAAACTCCAACTGAAATGTGACGAAAAATTAAAATGAAAGTCCAATGTTAAAATCATCCTTCGCGTTCTTAGAAATGAATAACTCGAAAATTTTTAGAAAGCTGTAAGTCTTTATATTCAGCGACACTAATAAAATCTCATAAAATGCATAATAATGCAACAGAACGTGGCCGCGAGCGCGGGCCGCCGCCGACCCGCCAGTGATCTCGTTCTTCTTAAAGCGTTGGATGATGTAACAAGACACTACACTCGAATAATCTTTATATAAATTCAGTTATGCCCGCCCGCATTACCCGACGCCCGGCATTTAATAACGCATAACCGCCCGGCGCTAAATTCCTTTGAGACCGGCGTTAGTTATTCTATTGAGAAATTGTTACAGTCCATAATAATGCGTTGGTTAGTCGCAGACTAAATAACTCCAGGCCGAGACGTCGAGCGCATTCGAACCGAGAGGTCTCAATACTCGTGTAACTGACTAGCGCGTTTACGACCGAGCGGCCGGCGGGTTGCTTTCGAGCGAAAAAGGATAGGCTCCATGGCTGCCAAGGCGAACGCTTTGCATTTTAGTCCAAATAAACTTGTTGTTCCTTAGCTCGGAAAGTACTTTGCCGTCGCCTCTGGACGCTAACATCGCAACGGTGACGATGATTGTCGTTAGCCCCAAAGATCCGAGTTCCGGCACCCGCAATTCAAATGGAAAATTGTGCAGTCACAGTGATTTTACAAATACCGCCATCAATGTCACTAAACACCATCTCATACTGATGTTTACCATTTTTCCGACGAGAGCATTAAATGCTGGCTGAAAGTCTTGTATCTGTACTTGTATTAAAGTATATTTACGATCTAGTTCAGGTACAAATTTTCAAAAAAATCTTAGATACATTAACTAAAACCAGATTTTAAAGGCATTGAATTTAATTTATTAATTATTCTAATCTAAGTATTTATTACTTGTATGTTAAAAAATGTGCAAATTTACTTTTTTAACATTGCAATATTGTTTCCTACACCGTAATATAGAATCTTGTGTATAAAGCCACTTACTAATAGCTTACTTCTTATTAATAGCTTATATACTTTTAGGGCATTGTCATAGGCACTCGCCCTTTAGTGATAGCTTCTATTTTCATTCAAAGTTTAATTAATCCACTTTAATCAGTCATCCAGTATAAACAGCTAAACTTTGACTCTACAGTGTTAAAATTTTGAACTCCGTTACACAATTTATGAATTACCGCTTTCCCTAAAGTTTCACTGCAAAAGTCTACGTAATCGAACGATGTTTTTGATGATCAAACTTTTAACCGAAACCTACAGATGCTGAAACGTAATTAACAATTTCACATCTCCGTGATGCATCTGATTCGCAGAGGGGTAATTCTAAAACATACGTTAGAACGCTGTCACTTTTTCCTATTAGTGTTGCTATTACTACACGTCACGCTTGTCCATTCGCGAAATGAAACAGGTGAACCTACGCGAAAGCCAGACGCGTCCGTTAAAGCCGATGAGGTAGTCGAGACTACGCTGAGACTTTTGAATGTTCACGGAATATGCGAAGCGGCTGGGCGTGATAATAAAAATTAAATTGAATTTAAAATTGTTAGAGCAACAACGAACTGTCGTATCAGACCTCCCATCTCTATGACGCAAAATCGTTGTCACGGAATACCTGCACACGTCACTCTATTCATTATGGAATTTCGAAAACGGTGATCGGGACAGGTATCCTCGTCCGAGTCCGCCCCGCCGTACGAAAATATTACACGCCGTTCGAGAATGATCTATTTGGACCATTCAAGAACGTCAGAAATCGCCCCAATTACCGCGGAGAAACGGACCGTTACGCATTTACGAGAATAGAAAATGGCCGACTATGACAAATGCGCGACTTTCACGTAAACTGAACGCGTCTGTCTTTATGGCCGATGTGCGCGGAGTGACACCTCCGCGCTTCGACCGCTGCGCCGGCGCACGTCGCAAGGGCTCTAACCCTGATAAAATGCGAGTCGAACTCGTTCGGTTGGTATACGGTACTACATTTATTTTAAAAATAATAATAATACGATTTTGAACCACTTAATAGAGTATTTTAGAGAAATGGTTAAATTCAGTTGATATCATATATTAATAATATGGCAATTTTCCTATTATGCTTTTTATATTTCGTTATAAAAAGAACATTTAACATAATACAGTTGTTATAATACTGTTACGTAATGACCTATCAGAGTTTAAACATGAGATTAGATGAAAGGTAACACATAGAAAGAAAGGGTGTGTTCAAAAATAGAGTTATGATAAATCGCTAAGGAATTACTTGAACACTCGTCATTGATATAACTTGACTTATGAACGCACTGATCGCAGAAATAAAACTCGTCTGTCTGTCCTGCATTCCGGTATTTATTTTGAATGAATAAGTGGTAAACACATCATATCTCAAAACAAACAAGACTTATTACCTTTCAAAACTTCCACCCAAGACATGAATTTATTTAAAACTGGACAAAAGCATGTCAGATCATGCTCGTTATAGACTTGCAAAGTCATTACAACATTACAAGGAAATGCACTACAGATGATAAAACTACGTTGTTATACTTTTCCATGTTTTTGTAGAATAGTTACAAGCATTTTAGTCGCATATAACTAGAAAAACAAGTAGGTATGTCGACTATTACTATTAAATTAGTCCAAAGTGCATCAGCAAAAAGCGTATCTTTGTAAGACTTACGTTCTTTTGTTCAAAGCGCAGTTTTTCGGCAATAACTCAAATACCGACCATGTTCAAAATAATTTCAGTTGAAAGTATTTACTAAACGTTACCTTGATTCTTTTTTCATACTTTTAAGTATACGATAAAATTAGAAAATAATGGGGGCAATTTCTGCAATTTTCGGAGCGATTTATTCCGAAAGTATTTACGTAATCAGAAAAATTGCTTAAAACTTTAATGTGTTTTAAAAGAACCTCCCCAGAAATATATAATTTGTTCTGTTCCGTTCATCAATATATGTCTTGTATTTTTGTCTAAAATATCTGTGACACACGGATGGACGGACCCGACGAAACCATAAGGGTTCCATTTTTGTAATTTTTACTCGGAACCCTAAAAATGTAAATACACATCAAAAGCGCCGGTATAGATGAAGATGGGGCGCCCGGGACGGAGTTAATGTGATATTCTATACTCGAATATTTCTTTTGCACAAATTATTTTGCACTTTTAATTTACTTTTACCTTGGCGAACGCAGTTTGCAATAATATCGCATGCCTTAAGCGGAGCGTTGGTATGCTTCTACCATCACCTAAAAATCCTGTGTCATCACGATAACTAAAAATTAACTTTTAAATTTATTTTTTTTTTTCAATCTCATCACTAATCAATTGGGAATAACTTATTGAAAATCATAGCTTGATATAGAACCGATCAGCTGTAATTGAATTTTTCAACTCGCAGTTATTCATGTTTTGATCTGTCATTTCGCCAAGTATCTGAAATGGAGATTGAAATGAATGTTTTATGTTTTGTAATTGCTGACAGACCGCGATAGTAATATCGAAAATAAAACAACTATTTTCGTCCGAGGATCAGCTGTACGATTTAGTTTAACTGTTTAGCTTTTATGTCGCTCGCGCAGGGTGCCGGATTCAAATCTGTCCTAAAATTTGTTTTTTAATTTATTTTTAATTACTTTCAAACGTTGTAATTAATTCCAAAGTTGTTTTAGTGTAATTAGTAATACATTTATATTAACAACAATTATTGTATAATAATTTTAATTAGTGACATGGGGAAGTTTTGAAGAACTTCAAAAAGGATTTTGGTGAAAAGCTCATATATTATCGTTAATCTGTAATTTAAATAGCATATGTATGTCACGAGCGCTTAAGGCATGCACATTTGTTTTACCAAATTTCTTAATAATGTGTACAAAGACCTAAACTGACGTTTATACATTTGTAAATGTATTTTTATTTCAATCTACACTATATTTTTCGCTATGGTTTTTAAAGATTTTATAGTAGAAAGTTAGAGCAAGCACTGTTAAGTTTTTTAAACATACGTTGCCATTACTTTATATATTACATATTTTTCTAATTAGTGTGCAATATATTTTCTATTTGCCACACAGTGCCCATATTTTTTAACTACCCATTCAATTCCTTAAATTTACCCTAAATTAAAATGGATGCTTGCTGCAACATGCATTAACTAATAAACCCACCTCTGATCCTCGAATGCATGTGGCAAGCAAGCGTCTACTATGGATTTCCGCGAATTAACACCTACACAATACAATATATTTAAAAATGGTTTCGAACTACCATGTCCTATGTGGATAACGGCTTACTGCATGCAACTGTTCCATTTGAATCATCCACTTAAAATGGTATTGCGATAAGGACAACTGTACAGGCGGAGATGCGATGAGATCATAGCATTATATTTTCATTTTGCAATATGGATGCGGAACTCCAATTTAACACTGCGCTAGGTACAGCATTCCTTTCAAATTTATAACTACTTGTTTGCTTTAGTATTTACAAATAATAATTATAAGTTGCAATATTGCTCATATAGCCCACCTTACAATTCCATTATAAATCGGATTATTTCATGTTTAATCAATATCACATTTACAACAAACAACGACGGCGCTTATAATTTTAATAAATTTGGGTCGTACAACCCGAGTCCCTCCCGAGAGAGGCATAAAGTCGAATCTTCGCGTCGCACAAGTCTCATCGCGCAATCTGCATACGTGTTACGCTAACGCTTGTAATACGAGGCTGCAGCAGCGCGAGCGCCCGCGGAGTGCATAACCACTGGACTACTAGACCGTCCGACACCGTTTAAAATATCGAAACTTATAAAATGTCGACTTTTTCTTTGCCGTGTCATCTAATGCGAACCGCCGGAGGTGCGGACGCGCGGACCGCGAGAGATAGGTATCGCGTGCGAACCGGAAGGACGCTGGCGAAAGTTATTTCCCGTTCGGTAAATAATTGCATCTGGTTCACTCGCCGAATATACGTTTAATTGAACTCTTTCCCACTAGACCCGTGTATGTACATCGACGACCAGTAGTTCATCAATAAAGAATATTGCCAGCTTAGATGTCACAGATTAAAATCTCCACTGGACAAACATTGGTGCAGTTCAAACTCCCATTTGCAATAACTAACTGGCAACTGTTAAAATTAAAACCCAATCACAACGATACGTGATAACCTATATGCCAATATCTCATAGATTATCTTAGTTAACTGTCAATCTTGAAGTTATAACAACTTGACGTGTTTAGTTTTAACTTTAACAGTTACCAGCAAATTATTGCGAATGAGAATTCAAAGCACATCGCTGAAAACTTAACGTTGGGTGTGATAAAGATTTTATTATTTTTACTATGTCATTAATGTATTTTAAAGGGTTCTCTACACAAACATTTGACCGATCGATTTCTTGTAACCACTGTCGCAGTCTATAATTCTACTTTATATCAACTAAATATACAAGTCGTATTTAGCGTGTGTAAGTGAGAGTCCCAATTCTCAAAACATGCAATACATATACTCCGGTAAGTTGTCTTCGATCGCTTACTGTTTCAGACGCTATATAAACTTTCAGCTTCTAAGGTTCCCTAGAAAAGGTCTAATTAAAAACTCTGTACATGCGCGTAACTGTAAATGTTATCTATTGGCTGTTCTCCGATACGAAATACGGTCATTATTCAAATTGTGTGCACTATATTTGTACGGGCTCTTGAATTACAATATTTAACATCGACACATCCTTCGTTACCATATTTACAATTCAGTAAACGACTTATCAAAACTGGACAAGTGTAATTCGCGTCCGCCCAGGAAGATGCCGTATGTCGTATAATTTTAAACAATTAATCAATATATAATGTTACCAACTCACAATTGTATTTATAGCGCGATTCTACGCTCTGATAAATGTTTTAATATTGCAGTCGCTTGAAATCTCAACGACTTGTATATTTTTCCTTCAAATCTGCCTTTCGCATGATGGCTTTTTATATGTATTTAAAAGTTTTAGTTAACAAAATTGTTAACTTCTACAACAGTTCGTAAAGTAAAAGTACTCCTAGTGTCGTTGTATTTAAATTAATAGAGTTTAAAAATATGAATTGTTCCAAAAGTTTTTAACCAATCTACTGATATAATAAAGGAAAGCGTTTCTCTCTATCTGCATTGTTTTCACGCCTAAATCGCTATACAGATTTGGCTTAAATTTGGCACGGAATTGATTTGACACCAGAGAATATAGGCTATTTTTGTCTGTTCTTCGGTCTGTTCGTTTGTATGTTTTCTAACACAACTACAATTAAACCGATTTTAATGAAGTTTAATGTACTAATAAATGTCATTTTGTAATGCTACTATCTGCTTGTCTTTACGTAACTTGTCTGTTTGTCTGTATACATACTTTTAACTAAAAAATAGTTAACCAATTTTGATGAAATTTAGGAAACTGACAACATTCATTGCTCATAGCTCATAAGTCTGTATAACTAGAATTTCAAGTTATCAATTTTATTTCATTTTGTCGATCATGCTTGTTGTTTGTTTTGCTTAGAGAAAGAGCAGTGTTTGAGTGAGTGATAAGAATTGATAGAGAGGGAGCAGAGAAAAATATGATGTTAGAGGGAGAGGTGTTCGAAAGCGAAGATAAGAAAGAATATTAATAATCGGATTGTAACTATATGAAAAGTTTAACAATAAGAAAGTCATAGTAAATTAAAAGAAATATAGTGTTCTTACATTTCGTCTATATTCTATTATTATATAGGGTCGAGTAAGTTTTTTTCATATTTTATATAGAAATTTAAAATAATTTTTCATTTTATTTATATTTATTAAATAAAATAAAATAGCAGATATATATGTTGCCATTTCGTTCAACAACTTGTTGCCATTCTGTAGATAGTTACATAATCCCATTGCTGACATTGGGACTTCTGATCAAAACTGCGACAAGAAGTTTTGACAGTCCTCTCTTGTCGTTAACCTGAATAATTCTGAAGACAAAGATCGCCACAGGTGGAAAATTGATAGTGAAAGGTCAGGGCTATACAGTGGATGTGTCAACACTTCCCCACCAAACTCTCTCAATATTTACTGACATTACAACAACATAAAAACCATAAGATCAATAAAAAAAAAATTTCAAAAAAAAGTATGATTAGTATTATAAGTACTTCAAATTTTCGAATTTTTAATATATACTTAAAATTATATCAAAATTACACTACAAAGCTACTAACTTTATGATAGGCAAAAATAAAATTTTTTCTTGTTTTACATAAAATTTCAGAATTATAATAAGTGATACCAGAACAGAAAACAGCGCTTGTAATAATGGATGAACAAAGCATAATAGAAATTTTCAGTGTCAAAAATATCAAAATTATGATAAGTGATTAAGAACAGAAAACAGCGCATGTAATAATGGATGAACAAAGCATAATAGAAATTTTCAGTGTCAAAAAATTATAATTATGATAAGTGATGTAATTTGAAACAGAAAAAACAGCGCATGTAATAATGGATGAAATAGAAATTCATCTAGAAATATGTTTCAGTGTCAAAAAAAACGCAGAATTATGATAAGTGATAAACCAGAATAGAAAAAACAACGCAATGGATGAACAATGCATACTAGAAATTTTCAGTGTCAAGAAAAATTCAGAATTATGATAAGTGATACCAGAACAGAAAACAGCGCATGTAATAATGGATGAACAAAGCATCATAGAAATTTTCAGTGTCAAGAAAAATTCAGAATTATGACAAGTGATACCAGAACAGAAACAGCGCATGTAATAATGGATGAACAAAGCATGCTAGAAATAAAAGTTTTCAGTGTACAATATCTCATTAATTTTCATCTGCCAGCATTGGAAGCATTAAATATATTTCCTCGCAAACCCGTTATCATTTCTTAATTAAATTTCCATAGTAAAATCTTCATTTAGAAAGTGTCTTTCTACACACACTAAGGACTGTTATGTATTCAGTTAATTATACATTCTGCTATTAAAGACAGTCGCTTAATTATAAAGCTGTCTGAATTGCAACACGGGCCATTGTTTAAAGTATCGGCACCCGGCCGACATCGATATATGCAATGCCGTCGCATAATGCAAATCACCCTCGCTTTTATAATGAAGTATATGGCCTATTAGAGCTTCATAGCGTGTGTTATGCAATTTTTAAATTTGTATAGAAGCGCAACGCGCTTTAGTACTACGTTACGGCCTGGTTTGTAGGGCGAAGGAGATTTGTGAAGATATAAATGAGGTCATTGCTGCATTTCAAAATGGACGTCTTGATTATTTTTTACATGTATTTAAGAAGCACTTTTCTTTTTATATTTTTAATTCTTTTGAATTCCTCTCATCCATATCTCTAGCTATCAAATGTTAAAAACAATCCACCCTTAAATCGGTAATAGAAAGAAAACGATTAATAATCGAAGAAGAATTACGCTGTCTACATATTATTAACATAATTAAATGTGGTGGAGCCACGGTGTGGTGAACCCAGCACGAAGGCCCGACGCGACTGATGAGATACCACACTCACAGAATACAGTCATAAACAGCCCTGCTGCATTTCGTCTAGTAAATGAGAGTCCGGTTGCCCACTCCTCCTACCATCAGTAATCCTATTTCTACCCGAGAGGCCGGCAAGCGCTGATCACCTCCGTGGAGTTACGAGTGTCCATGGGCGGCGGTGGCCACTTTATCTCTACCGGCTCGCACGCTCGTTTGCCCCTAAAAACGCAGTAAAACTTACATATTCTAATATCGGAGTAAAAATATTTATGATATTTTTATTAAAATTTATTAAATTACGAATGCTTCTAAAGCGAAATCTTGAAAAGTAATCTAAGAGCCCAACGGTGAATATCGACTACGCGATACAGAAGCAGCTAATTAAATAACGTTCAAATAATACAACAAAGCTAAGTTTACACATATTGCGAGGGGCTGTCGTAACCGCTGGCGCGCTCCATTGCGGCGGGTGGCGGTGGCAGGCGCCTGCCGAGGCGGCCCGCGTCTGCGCATGTCAACAGTTCTGTCGGATATCTGATGAGTTATCGTCATTACGAAATGCGGAATTATAATATTACGTCCGAAACGATTCTTCGGTTACCGCGCTGCATGTGTTATCCGACGTTGATAAATATTTGCACAATGAGTTGTTGAGTAATCTGTTTTTGACATTATAGCGTTTGTTTAAACTCGTTTATTGTTTTCACTTTATAAACCGTTTCAAAATATAATAACGTCGTCACGGTCAAACCATTATTCTGTCGCGGTTTAATTACCCCCGCAAACTTTGTATTTGAGTTGAAGGATTTGAAGCGTAAACTCTGTATGTATGTCAAATTCTGTATGTTCAAAAAATTATTGTAAAAGTTAAATTTTAACTGACAGATTGCCGTCAATTGCGACAAGCGCGTAATATATGATTCTTAATTTCATACATATCGCAAATTTCCAAAATGGATTGCGAAGAAAAACCTCAATTTTTGTCTATTAATATAAATTATCAGGGAAGTAATAAAATTAAAACTAAAATATACCGACTAAGTATCTGTAATCTTTTCTTCATCACAAAGGCCACAATGACGGATTTGAAAGTTGACTCAGCATCGGAGGAGCCCCGCGCATCTTCAGCATTATCTCTAAGATTACCGGTCAACTCTCAATTGTGAAGTTGAGACTATGTGTTTCGACGTGTTTAGCTTTTAATTTTAACAGTTAGCAGTTAATTATTGCAAATGAGAGTTTGAAGCACACCGCTGAGTGTCCCAAGTCGTGACACTGTACACGTATACTCATCGGGCCGCACACAACTACGCAACTATTCAAGGAAATATTGAATTGCGCGGATGGGCTGTTGACACGCCGCGGGAGGTAATGCGGCGGCTGTTTACGCGCATGCGTCACGCGCATCGGCCGTGCACCGTGCGCACTATGCACTAGACAAATTGCAGTTATCTCCTTATGCAGGTCGCGTTACGAAATATTTGTTGCTTTTTCGTATTATGACTTGGAGCAATTCTCGAGGTCCGTGACGATAAAAACATACTTTCCATACTCATACTGTTTTTCTTCACTTTCAATATTTTAACAATTTACTCCACGACCAGTGACATTACTTTAATTACGTGGTCGGTGTTCTTCTCGATTGATTTTTTTTATCACTCGTTTTTCTTCTACCTATTTTCTCTCCATACATCGATACGTGTGTTCGAATTTAATTGAGGTATACAATGTCCATTAAATAAAAGGTCTTGAATTTTAGTAATGTTGAATAGATTCGAAATAATTTTTCTGAATGTAGTATTTAATTGTTTTGAATTAAGAGCATACACTATCAGTCTCCTGTGTCTTTTCGCTATCTAAAAAAAAATTGTTTATAGGATATTCGGTCACCCTTAAGTATGTAATGCATGATGTAAATAAATAAGATTTATGTAACAATAATATGTACAGCATATAAATTTCATAAAAATTATTTTGCAGCATAAAAATTATTTTTTATCTTACATTATATGTTTTATGAAGTATTTCAAACTAACGAAAAAAATGAATTTCATATCTGTAAAATTTACATGCCCTTTATGATATATATGCATATATACTTGCAATATGGAATATAATACATAATTCAGACGCGAATACATTATTTTAATTATGTATACAGTAAGAAATATATAAATGACACATAATCATTTTCTAATGTTACGCAATATGAAATCGGGGTCTATCATGGAAATTCATGCCAAAATTATAAATGCAGTGTCTCTGTTTGTCTGTCTGTTACGTTTCCATGCTAAAACCGCTACACCGATTTTAATGAAATTTAGTACGGCGACAGTTTGACACTATGTAAAAGTATATGCTAGTTGTTCTTTGTTTGTCTATCTGTCTGTTTGTTTGTCTGTCTGCTCGTTTGTTTGTCTTTCGTTTTTATATTTTTTTCATAGCTCAGCAATAGTTACATTGATTTTAATGAATTTTGGTGTAGTAATAGTGTACACCTTTTTTATGTACAAAAAACTGTACTTTCTGTCTTTTTGTTTGTATAGCCACTTAAAACTCGACAATCACTAAACCAACTTTGGTGAAATTTAGAAAACTGATAGAAATGATTGTCACTTAAAATAAAGGTTACTGTTCGTTTCTGTATGTTTATCAGTATGACTCTATAATCAAAACAATTTTATTTTGACGACTACACTTAATGGTTGCTGTTTTGGAGAAGGCAATGTCAAAGCGGACGATGAGCGTTGACAGGGAGGGGAGAGGAGTAAGATGTGGTAGAGAGAATGAATTAGAGTGAAAGTTTAAGTGGACAGTGTTAATAATCCGATTGTAACTGCATAATTCATAACATTGGTTTATTAATAAGAAGTTCAAAGTAAACTAAAATGAACGATAGGGTTTTGTATTGTTTTTGTCCCTACTATATCCTATTATTAGATATCACTGAATCGAAACTAACTGTGAAATCGAAACTTAAATCGAAAACAATGCGAACAATGCAAATTACTCAATATAGAAAATAGAGAATTAATTATACTATATCACGGCGGAGCCGCGGGCAGAAGCTAGTGATATCGTATTTTATAACGACGCGGACTTTGCTTCATACAATATTCTCTATTGTGGTCTTAACGATCCTCAATTGAAGAACAACCGATCCAATGAAAGCGGGACGTCAGACGAGAATCGAACGAACCACAAAACCGATATCAAAAGAGCCGATAGTCAAATTAGAGTCGTTAATAAATATGCATATAAATGGAGGAAAAATAAATATATACTTTCACCGTTGTTGGCTCGGTATAATTTATCATCTGCCAGTGCGCAATGATTGAAAGTTGAAATTCCCGTTCCGCCGGGCGGCGCGGCGGCTGCGATTTGCCGCTTATCGTCTAAAGCTTTTCTCCGTGTATGATTACATAAGCCCGGCGATGTATCGCGGGCCGTTTTATTTTCCGTTTTGTTTTAATGCACGAATGAAAATGTTTAATAGCCTTTAGAAAGCGTTCATCATCCTAAAGGTATGAATGTGGATGAGACGAGTCCGGTACGTAGCAATATCGATATTGTACCTAATATCGTTCTCGTGGAAACAATTTCATACGTATATGTCAAAGTTGACACTTCCCTGGGTCGTCTTATCTATGCTACTCCATAATGGAGTAGCATAGACAAGACGTAGCATCTCCACAAAACTTAAATCGAATTTAATTAGACCCGTTACTGGTGTACCTGAAATGATGGTAATTAATGGACTTCAAAAACGTCATAAGTAATTGTAAGACGTTCTAGACAATCTTAATTTTAATCTTATTCTAGACAATTTATTAATTATAGGCCTCCAGTTTGTTAATTAATTGCAATCAGTAAAATTGAAAGATAGCAACCCTGTTTTAGAATAATCATTTAAGTACCGACTACGTCAATTTATTTCAAATCAAATGACACAAATCTTGAAAATCTAATATATAGACAAATTGTTGAAAATTAGATGTAACATCAATCCAGATTGAAAATCAAAACGCAGTTCAATGTCGATACCAAAATTGAAACCAGCGCAATGCAAAAGTGCACATCGGTAGAACCGCAAGAAAAACCGTCACAAAATTGATAGCATATAAAAACAAGCATAATCCTTAAAAATCGAAAAATGGTACAATAAATTCATCTATCTCAAGACCGATGTTCACGACGTAAAATAGGTTTTCAAACGTGCAGTCCGGTAGTTATGCGCAATATAAAACTAATCTAATAAAGTGGACGTCTCCTCCCTTTGTCCCGTGCGCGGCCGGTCAACGTCCTCCCGCAAGTCCAGACAGCCGGCTTAGGTATCCCATAGACGCTCTCGAAGTGACAAAACGAAATGAAGGTGTGTGCGCAGTCCACCTGGCAGTGTGCATGAGTAACAACGACCTCTGCACTTAAAACGATAGGAGGCACGTGGAAGAGAATATTGATCCCTTAGCAAAATACAAAGCTTGCCGTGTCTGGAATACATCACCATGTTTACATTCGTGACGAATTGTTAAAACAGCGATTACGATATAGAAGTAGGTATGTAAATAATATTACATTATATTACTATACCTGCTTTATTTTACTTATATAATGTTACATTTCAATAATGCCTAATCCTCATCCAAACCTGATGTCGATCATGATCCCGTGCCGATTACTACTCGATTTCGATTGTTCTCTTTATTTAGCCGGAATGACCTGGCTTCACAACAACGCAACAGTTTTGTAAGGCAATTGTTTTCGTGTTTAAATGGATAATATGCAATATTAAAATAAACAATTTTCTTATTATAGAATATAATATTTAAAAGGTATTATGTACCTAAAACAACTAAGCACAACGATGAAAGCCGAAAAACAATATGAAAATGGTTGAAAGACCGAACCACCGGAGATTTTGTCACCTTCACCCAAAATTGAATTTCTCGTAATGCAACACGCGGAATGTTAATTGCGGTCGTGCGTTAAGATACAACGCACGAAACTCTGCTGCTCTGAGTTGCCTGCGAACAATGCAATGCGCAGATTCGAAGCTGACCCGCCCTTCTTTTTCTCCCTCGTGTCTGTTTTACGTCTTTTGCGACGTTTCGTAGCTAACTTCACAGCGGCAGAGTTTCATACATTGTACTGCACTTACCCCACAGACTCCCACAGTCTTTTATTAGAGATATATTGGTATGGACTCTCCGCATTGATATAGTGCGGTGGGGAGGAGACTGGCAACGAACGTCGTCCAATCTGATAACAACCTTTAGACAGTATATTAAGCCTAACTACTGAGCGCGCAGTTTAATATAATTAAGTTCAAACTCAGTAATTAATTCGATCTTGATCGGAATCGAACCCGGTTTCTTCTTGTTCAAAGTCGATACCTTTAACCGCTGAGCTGTCACAGCTTTGTCATCAATGAGTCACTTATATGGAACGTCCATCTGTGTGAGCAATTTTTGTAACTATTTGGAAATTATTTATTTCATAGAAAATACTATAATTATTTTTAAATTTATTTTCCTAAATATCTAGGTATACCATTCGGTTTTTTATATTTGAACAGGCTCGACATTAAACACAAATATTAATACACAATGTTACCTGCTCTAACTTCCGTGTAATATATACTTTAGCCACTCTGACGAGTTGACCTATCGACCTTCAGACCGAAAGCTGCTGCCGTTCGGGTCAAGTGTTCCGAGAATGAGTGGTTTTCCAACAACACAAGTACAAGGATAACATTAATTAAAAACCTTTAGAAGACTAGAATTCAATAAAAGTAATCCAATCTTTGTCGGTAATATACAAAACAAAATCATTATAATGTCTGAAAACGTATGTACGTATTCGGAATCGACAATACAATCTAAATACGCATGCATAGTTAATTAATTGTTCGCTCGCGCATTGTAATTTTACTTTCCTCCCGAAATGTCGTCCACGACAGTTCGGCCCCTGCGCCCACGCAGAAAAGATCGACGGCGTGGGTTTATTTTTCCCCGACTTTCACCTCATTACCATAGGTGGTACTCGCGCGTACGATTTCATTGTCATTCAAATGACGGCTGTCCGGTTGTCCGCGCCCATTCAATGGGAATTATTATTGAACTGGGCGCACAAATTGTTTCTTTTTTCAGAATCGTTTTAATGCTCTATTGTGATAAATAATCGTAGGTGTGTGAAATGAGATATTGATTTTTTTTTCTTTTCGCAGATCCTGCATGTCATCGCAAAGTTCGAAAGTGAGTATGGCGCAGATTACGTTTGTATGCGGCACGCATTGAACTAGTTTTACTCAGTAGACATGGCAATAAGTATAAACAATAATAAAGTCTTGTGCAATATACGATTTGCATATAGGTACCGAACTAGTCGACTCTATACGTATTTTTACCGTTTTCTTGAACACACCCTGTCATGGAAACTGCCAGACAATAGTAATTTTAAATTTTCCTTGGAAGTCGTCTTCCTTTTGTAGAGAAACAATGTGATTATAATTACTTTTTATAGTGTGCCTTCATCGATGACATTGTGTTATTGTAGGAACTGTGATGTACACACCGTTCATCATAATTTCTACAGTAGTTTAATTCTCATCGTATGAGACGTCTTTGAATGTCACGCATTTGCATGCGCGATAGTAATTTAGCGGTGGTAAGTTATCTGCAGGAATAGGCCGTTTGTTGCTACCCCTCAGTTTGAAGATTGCTGAATTCGATGAAGAGAAAATAATATTGATTTAATCAAACCAAGTCTCATTTCACAAAGTGTCTACTTCATTTTGAATTTCTACATTTCTATCATTTTACATCTTACTGAGTATCTAGCGATTTGCGCGATAAGCTGCAGTGATGTCTAAAATTGAAATACATATAAGGAATAGCAATGACAGGAAGTTCTGTGAAATAGACAGTGAGATATATACCTCACCTTGTCGTTTGATGCACAATTACTTAAAATAAATCTGAAAGGTTTACAGATCTAATGGTATGCTAAAACCTGTCACCCAAAATCCTCATGTTAACTATCAAGCAACATGTTACAAAACGGATAATGGACGAATGTAAATATCGAGCTTGCGGCAACAAATACTACCAGATCGGCAACAAAACTATCAGATCGGGCACAGATACTACCAGATCGGCAACAATTTCATATACCATTTATATACCGTAAATGCTACCCCTATTATTTCTACCTCGTAATATTTAACCGAGAGAACGTTAATATGAAAAATCGAAAGCAGTCTCCTTCACGACAGCGTAATAATTTAATTATTTCTTTAATGTATAAAATAAAATGATGACTAAGCAACGTACGAGTGGTAATCAATGTTCTATTTTCCTTTCGAAAATGTACTAATATGAGGTCGTGCAACCGCATCATAATGTTTGGGCAACCAATCACTCTAATGAATGCCCGTGCGTCCGGCGGCACGAGACCGCGCTGTTACTTGAGCCGTCTCTGACACGACAGCCGCGCCGCGCCTTCGTAAATTCATTGAATTATTGTTTACATTGAACATTATTTTTAGTAATTTATCTGCGTTAGTAGATCTGGTTATTCATTTTCAAAATACATTGTGCTTCGAATATTGTAATCGTTGAATATGCAAAAAACGATTAATATGTAAACTAAATCACATTCTGAATTAGTCAAATAACATTTACATCCCTCAATCTACATGCTAATAATGCAATAAATACGTTGTCTCTGTCACACTATCGAGTCTCGCGCATGCAACCGACGGGCCTGTCTAAAGATTTGAATCTTTCTTGTGCCTTGTATTTCGTTTCATATCGAAATAGAAAAGCATAGAATTATAACGTCGAACAATTTTACGTCTTCGAGTACATGCCTCTCACAAATGTAAATGAAGATATATGACATTTATGTAAACCAAATAAATCTCTTACAAATGGCCTTAATATTATCTTTAATTTCGAATGACAGTTATTTCTTAACCGAATAGAAAGAAAGAGAAAGAATGAAGACACTCGTTGACGACAGAAAGAGAAAGAATAAGGACACGTGGTGAACATGTGTGCGGCGAGGCCAATATCGTACGCCACGCCTACTACGAAGCCTTTCGTTTGGTCATTTTGTTTATGTAGGACTACTTCTATGCTCTTCTATTTCGATGTTTAGAATACAGAAGTGTCGTCACAAGGCTGGAATGTAAATAAATTTTCATCTTCGAACATATTTCAATTGAATATGTTTCGGTTGATATCCCAACCAAACACGTGAAATCGACAATGAAATCGGAACTGAGGTCGGAAATAGTACTTGAACTGAGAGCGTGCTATTTAAAATCATCATTCTTTCTTATTTTACATCTCACCATTTACTTACATTGTCTGCTATAATTGAAAATCATCTTGTAAACGAAATTCAAGATAGCGCTTAAATTTAAAATGACACGCTGTGAACTACCATCCATGAAACCTTGGAAAACAAGTCACGCGAAAAATATCTACAAAATAAGAATGCAATGGCGACATCAATTATGTAAATAAGAGATATTAGCGAAGCTATCCTTGAAGCGGTACTCGCTTTAAAAGATTGCATATCAGAGGCGTTTAATCACCATGATAATTATGCGATACAAATTTCTTTGCTGTTGTTAAAGAAATTTTAATATTATCTTTAACGCAAATTGTAATGACAGTGGGAGAAATAATAATTTGTATGAAACAAATATAAATATCATTAACTGTATTGAAGACCACGATTGAAATCAACTTAGATGTTAATTAAGGAACTTATAAGTGATAATTTAATAAATCGAGGTACGAGTATAACATGCATTGTGTGGTGTACCTTGAAAGATGTTTTAGGATAAAAATAACGTAATGTAATTGTAATGAAGTGTTCCAAACATTACCTTCATCAATAACGAAACGCAAATTCATAACTAGATAACGCAACGTAAGATACAGAAAACAGTGAACAGCGATGTTGATGTAACAACGAACAGTGAGTTTGTTACAATACATTGCGCACATCACACACTGTTATTGTTGTATACATATTTCATTATTAACCCCATTTTGAGAGTCTTTAAGATGTTTTTCTGGAAGATTAATTTTAGTTGAGAACGCTTCGCGTGGAAGCCGACTGAACAAACGAACCGCTCGCGCTGTCCAAACATCCGCTCGAATGGCACATCAGTATGCTCGCTTTTATGATAAATCTATTCATATTAATATTAGAAACAAAAATATATGTTAGTCCGAAGCGAAGTCGGTGAAAGTTCCATCTCGAGAATTTCAAATTAAAAGCATATTCGTGTTCATAAGTTTCTTTCATAACTATCCGTCCTCAAATGTCTAACGATTTGCAGACGATGTAGAGAAACGGCGCGGATACGTCGTCGTCATACAGCCATCGGTATTGTTTAACGGAAACGTGAATTGTGTCGCCCGTGCGACGAATCCGATGGGACGTTTTCACACGATAATACAATGCAGCGCGCCGACCGCGTCACGGCGCGCGCATAAATTGTATTAGAAAATGCCGTTATCCGGCGCGGAAAATCCTCCCGAGTGCGCGGGCGGCCTGCGCCCGCCCGCGCCCGCCCCACGTAAATACGGCTCTGCGGTGCGTTATATTGGCGAACGTACGTTTACATAGACACATCCATTCTAACAATAACCGCGGCGACGCGCGCACAAATAGCTCTTCACCTATGAACCATCGCCGCGGCGGTGCGCCGGTGTTGCGTTGCGTTAGCGGCGCCGCGCGTCGCTGCGAAGACGGACGCGTCCCGGTGCGATCTGAAAATTTACGACGTCCGACGGCGAAAATAATGAAAATCAACCGCTCGACATCCGCCGGTGATTGTCCCGGAACCGTTTCCGTTTCCGCGGCGTGTCGGGCCCTCGAGCCTCCCGCGATTCGCTCGTTTCAGATTGAACTTTTGACTCGGAGAGCTCCCTGTTCTAGCCCGGTGCGAATCGGAAATTCTTATATACCGTTTTCATCGTTGTGCTGACAGACCTCCGAGATTAATGGTTTAACGCGCTGTTCGAGGCACGAAGCAAGTCATTCTATTCAGTCAAAAACTCATTAGTCAATTCGCCCATAATCGATATCGAATTCGCTACCTTTTAGTTCGTTAGTGGTTTATCGATTTAGAGGATCGTTTTAGTAAAGCGATCCCTTAATCGATAAACCAGAGCACCGTATCTATACTTAGAATATAAAAAGTATACTACAAAAAAAAAATTCATGAAGACTGCACTTTAATTGTATGTAACATAAACTGAATTTTATGAAATAAGTAATGACAAATCGTCCGGTTAGAAATGAAAACGATAGTTCTATTTTACATAAGATTTAGTTTATTACATCTCGTTCACAAATCTAATTTTAATCTATCG
>BGZK01002778.1:0-42566 GCA_005406025.1 Eumeta japonica
AACTGTAACATAATAAAAATATTATAATATATAACAGTTACCTGTTGGACAGACGGATACAGACAAGATAAAAATATATCTAATCCATTTCGTTCCTAGTAGCTAAGGAACCCTAAAATGGCTAAAATGGCAATCGGAGTTCCGTATCTATGGTTTATAGTAACGAACATAATAAAACCAAATTAAAATCTCTCAATTTCATAAAACAGGTAACATATTATACTTTTATGAATAAAGTACAATTAGAAACAAAACTAGCTTTCCACGCACGGCTTCGCTCGCATATATTGATCTTTACGTTTATTATGATTATTACGTTAGTTTAGATTTCTTTTTTATTTTTTGGACATTTCAATAATATACTATTCTAATATAATTTTCTATAATAAAATGTAATAGTTGCCCATATTAAGAATGCAAACTATCGCTATGGCAATTTTGATCAATCAGGTTAGTCGATTCGTCGTAAAAATATGATAAATATACAGACACCAAATACATTTGTTAATCTTTTGAACGTTTGTCCGCAGCTCCGTCCTACTAGACAAGTTTACAACATTAGGAACTGTCGTATCGCGGCTCCCACGACCCTGCTGCATCGTCTGTAAAGCGCTCCGATCACATCATCGCTCCTGATTTATACCAGCCCCGCTTTACTCTTAAATAGACAGAATTATAGCATTCTTAAAAATTCCTGCAGAACTCTAATCGATCAACCACTGAAGTAAGAAAACTGGAAACTTCAGTGAAATTGGTCGAAATAAAATAATTCTTAGTCATTAATCCTAAAAAAAACGTAGTCTACATCCTTTTTGTTTGTTTTAAGCTCTTCATATCAATTTCGTTAAAATCAGTCAAATTATAAGGATGTTTATTAATCTCACAAACACAACCACAGCACTATAAACACCTCAAAACTCTCTTTGTGTTAATAAGAACAATTTGTGAAAATGTCCTCCAAATCGTTCAAACTATAAACATTCTTAGTAATACTCACGGAATCCTAAAAATGCAACTCACATCCTTTGATTGGCATCCATTTATTTTCGTACTAATCGCTACACATCACTTAAAATATATAGGTTCTTAGAAATTCTCAAGGAACCCTGAATAATGAATCTTCTATCCTTTCATTGGCTTATAGCTATTTCTGCACAAAATTTTTGTTAAAAACGATTAAGCAATAAGGATCCTTAGTAATTTACACAGAATCTTAAAAAGATTTCAATATTTTTTGATAATGTAATTTTTATTGTGGATGTCTTTTGCCCACGCCTCTACCCGCAAAGGTATAAAATGAATTCTCACATCATTTATATTACTGTCGTTGTGTCCACCATGAGTCCGGTTTTTGCTGCCGTTTCTGTCGTCGAACACGGTTCCATTTTACATTCAATTTTATTTGGTTTTTAAATTTTCCCACTGGAAAGCTTTTACGAGATAAAAAAGTACTCTAACTGTAGCTCAATAAACTCTTTAATCTTCTAGTGGAAGTAGTAATAGTAATCGGTGCAGCCGGTTCGAAGATTACCCTAAATACAAAGTTTGTCTTTGTTATTTAAGCATTACTGGTGTGTTGCTATGAGTGTTGCTATCTGCTGTAATAACTGCAATAATTTCTTGCGTGGAATCAATAAATCGCTATTAAAATATCCCTTTGAATATCATGGGATGTGAGATAATTATCCAGCCAATGTTCTGGTTGGGTATAATTTCCGTACCGTATACGAAGAAATAAAATAATGGACTGTATGTTCAATTCTCAATCTCGTTAAGATGAAAAGATCCACTCACCAATTTTCTTCACCGCCACTCCTGGAGCATGCTCCGAAGTCGTTTTCGTACTCCAGACAGGGACGACTCGTCGTGGTCTTGTAGTGGCTTGGTTATAATCACACACGGTGTGACTATGATGGGAAAACACCGTTTTCCTCGAAGAACAGTTAAAGAAAACGCACGGCGCTTCTAAAGTGATGTCAGATTACAAGATGACAAGCGCTCGTAGGTTGAGTTATTTTTGTATTTTTAGAGCGTCCGGTCCGCGCTCGCTCCGTGCAAGTGGCGGTAGTTGGGTAATTAGTGGAGGGTATCAATTCATCTCAATAATTGATTTAAGATCGAACATGGAATATGAAATAATTTAATCTACATTACATAGGTATTTCAGGTATTTAACGCAATTAATATTATAAAATGATTAACTATGCGAGTTAAATGGATTTCGTAAGTAAAGTTCTTTTGCAACAATCAATAAGTCGTCAAAACCAGCAGAGTTCTGGTATCGTATTATGTATCTACAAATTTGTTTACATTATGATTTTAACTTAAAGGCATGGTCGGATCATTACACTAAAATAATGATATTTTTGCATAATTTTGGACATCACCTCACAAGATATCATAAAATAAAAGTATTTGTCTGATTCAGATTAAAGTCGGTTAGATATTAGACAAATACTTACATTTAATAAACACATATATAATTTGGTTAGCCATGTGTGTGTACTTAAGATTTTATATTGTGTGGATTATTGAATTCTACACTATATAGGTATTATTTGATAAAAATTTCACTCAATATTTTTTATCACGCGCATTGCAAGCTTAATGCTATTAAAGTTGTTTATTTTCTAATACGCATTTGAAAACAATATTTTGGTCAAGAGGTCTAAATATCCTTGTTCATAAAATGCAATTACTCATTACGAAAAATTTTGTAACTAAAAGAATTAGTGATGTATTTTGAGCGTGGGATTACGGCAAGCAGCTAGTGCGAAAGCACATCAGCTTATAGCCTGAATCGGTTCCGGTCATATTTCGCCTCTTGAATTTGCCAACGAAAAAGAAATACCAGTATCCGACTTGTGACACTTCGTAAAATATCAAACACTACATTTTCTAGAAAAATCTCAGCTGCGTGTGGATGCACAATAAAATTAACTACAGACATTTGCCATGTCTACATCTGCCACAATGAAGGGCTAGCACATTTTAAGCTTTACATTGTCATGGACTGAAATCAAATTATGTGAACAATTTTACAATTCATACACGCTCGTAGATATTAACTTTTAATCGACTTATTTAATCTCTTTTAAGCATCTGTAATAAAATTTATCAGCATCAAAGGTGCAGGAGAAGTTTTATGGCATTCAACCCAAAGGTTCATCGCACTCGGCCGTTTAGAAAAAAGCGCCATTGTTTCAAACGAGAAAGCGGTTTCGATAATGTTCACCTGTGGGGCGTTTATCTTTACCTTCGATTCGTCCTCTGGCTCTGAAAACAGGAGCGTAGTCATATAACATCCTGTAATGGTTGCGTAACACGAACCCATTCTTTTAGTTGCTGGCTGTAAAAGATTTGTTTTGGCTATAAAAGAGTTTTGTACGTAAGGAAAATGTGTGTTTGAGTGTGCCTGTGCATGCGTGTGTATAAAACAGTAGTGAATTTTGAACAAATTCGCAAATTTCAGTTTTTGTTTTTCTTATTGCTTTAAATGGTTAATCATTTTGTGTTGGAAATTTAAAATAATTTTGTAGTGAATGGCTTTAAAGTGCAATATTTTGGAGTTTTAAAATATCCTTATAATGACTATGGTCTGGTCAGAAGGTTGTTTATGAATCTGAAGGTTGTCACAGGCCCATTCAGAAACAAATTTTTAATTTAAGTGAAGTTAGATAAACCACTTGCGCTAACGCATATAACTAGACATTTTCACTACATAAATGGCAATAACCAAAAATGAACTATATTTTTCAGTGGTTTTAGAAATTCTTCACCTACAAGTCTAAAATAGAAGATGAGAGTTTGTATGGAAATGTCATAATTATCGAAGTATGGTAGTCACTTACACTTTAAATAAAATTCTGCCATTTTAGAATCCACAAAAATTCAATCCCTAAAATTGTGGCTTCGAATTAACCACGTAAATGTGATACCCTTTTTTAGGACCATTTTTATTCTAATACCGAATTCTAAGTTTTCTTTTTCTTTCCAGATGATTTATTTTTACGTATCTTCGTATTGTTTTCTCGGAAGCCTACAAAATGTTTCGCATAATTTAATCTTTATTCCTCCTTCACAAGCTAGATCCCAAGTTGATACCATATGTACATTTCTATGATGCGAAGCATACAGTTATACAGAAAATCTATAAAGAAACATCGTTTTTATATACAACAGAAACAATGTTGTCATCGGTGTGTACTTTTCACGGATTTCGTATTAATTCTTTAAAACGTGATAGTTTAATTAGTTTATTTACATTGCACTCTAGAAATCGGTTTAGAAATTCCTTATTTACATGTAATGGAATTTAAATTACCGCTCATTTACTCGCTTTGATTTCGGAATGGGAAGAGTCTGAATATTTGAAGGTCTTGGACACCAACAGACCTAATCGACATCCCGACGAAACTTTGAGTCCGATGGTGGTTGTACGTCATTTAAGTACGTAGAGATTCTGAAATACCAGCACTGCCTGAAAATTCGTAATGGAAACCGTTCTACTATCTGCCTACTATATATATTTATAGTTACCTTGAGCCAAGAACAGAAACTAGATGAATTACAAAGTTAATAATCACTAAATTTTAAATGAAATAATCTTCACAAAAGGTAAAAACCGCCTTCAACAACCTATTATACTTATTTTTGAAGTCGGTGCCAACTAAATAAAAATAAACAAATAAAAATCCCAATCAAATGTAACATATAAATCAATATGATATAATCATACTCATTATCCTAATCTATAAATATGAATAGAAGACATGAAATATGGATCAAAATATAACCAATGAAAGCTGAAACATAACTGGCTAGCATCTACAGTTGACTCGGTTCCAAAACTAGTAATCATTTTAACGAATACGATTTCAAAGTGGAAATTTATTTTTGTAGCTATTTTGACACTCATAACGTGAATGAATAATGAAAATATAGAATTGTAACTATTTACTTTTCTCTATAACCATAATCGGCCCTCGTAACATATTGGATACATTGAATGTTACGTATCTACATATTGGGACCAAACTCGACATTGTTGTTGGGATTAGGAAAATATTGGGCTTGAAAATAAAGGCAGCAGTTCATTTTCATCCACGCAGATAAAGCCACGAGCAAAAGCTTTTATAGATGTAATCTGTATTTATTAATTCGCAAAATAATCAGATCACAGCTTCCGCAATAGCTTATATGGAGCTTCCAGAAAATATGTTAACCAAAATAAAACGCTAATCATAATTAGTAATTAATTTTATTACACAAATAAAAAACAAAATGAAATCAATTAAATGAAAAAGTTATACATTTATTGGAGCATGCGTATCCAATTTATTATGATATATTCTTATTAAATTAATTCTAAAATTATATTTATGTGTTCCAGAATAAAACGAGATTTATGATTCGCGTTTATGATTTACAAAAATAACTTGCACATTTGATTTGCACATATGATTTGCAAAATAGGGTAACTTTTATGAATTACCATAATTGAAAAATCGCATTGCATTGATAATTAATGGTTTAAAAATTTAAGTTGGCTATGAATATCTGTATTAACAAGAAGTTGGCTCAAAAAAAATGTTGCCCTAATATGATAAGTATTTTAGTGCTAAAAAGAAGGAATTAATAGCATAAACAACCAAATAAAGCTTTTGTTACCAGCTTGACAGTTTCAGTGATTAACAATTCAGTGTTTTCAATTAGATAGTATGAAATATAAAAAAAAATGCTATGCTCTGAAAATAAAATCTAATTAAATAGTATCATAAAATTTTCGCAAAGCAACTGAAAAATAAATATAAATAATAAAATGAAAAAGCGTAACTTCTCCAATTATGTTGCAGAAAGAAAAGAGAATATTTCGTTTACAACTTTATTTTAATTTTAGAAAAAAATAAATCATTATTCTGAAACAAATACAAAATTCATACAAGTTATTTTTCCTTCAATTACATTCACCAATTACACGTATCGACACACAGATCATTATATTGAACGTTTTAAATACAATCCGCGAACATACAACAAACGTTAATTTAACACTTTGCTTAAGAATTCATAATTAAAGCAATACATTTATTGGAATTAATAGAGGGTAAAATCTTTATCTAAAACTATTTAACCGATATCAACACGGCCCCGAGATTTTATACGAGTAATGTTTTGTGTACCTTATATAGGTGTACGTTTCTTTAAGAGAAATTTCGACCGTTTTGTGCTAAAGTCTTTGTAACCCTAAACATTTAGTGACCATCACAACCACACTCAGAAACTTGGGAAAAACGCTTATTAATTTCATTGTTTTTATAGTTATAATTCTTTAGTTAAAAGGGTGATGGTCTAATGACCATTTTACAATTACAATGATAATAAATTCACCCATTCGAGTGTGAAAATCAAAAGATTTTTTTTTGATCCCACATGTAATTTAAAAGTAAAAAAAAAAATAAAAATCGTAAACGACTTCCCTGAGACAATAAATTTCAAAGTCGTAGTTTTTTATCATACCAGAGCAGGACCTAATCTGGTATCTAAGCACCGTATTAAAATGGACAATCTTGTTAGGGATACAGGCACGTATCGCGCAATTAAAATTTTTAATAACAAAAATGTATATTACGTTAAATTAACGTAGAGCTACATGTGCACACGATCAAACTTAATGTGTAAAGAAAAATAAATTCATAAAGAATGTCCCTTATTAGACTGATTAATTGTTAAAACTAATTTTAATTAACGTTAAATATTATTGTGACCTTAAACAGCATGTATTATAGCAAGTAGTGTGTTATAAAAACGGGCGAATATCGTTAATTTACTTACTTATATATTTTATCATTTTTTATTTAAAATCTATGAACAAAACAAAACAATTTTAAGGTAAAAGTACATTAATCATAGCAAATTAACCGCGGAACACGATATACGAAAGATGGAAGGGTCATACGCGCTCTAGCTGAGAAACTCTGCACAACATACTAACACAATCGTATTTTTACAACAGGCGTACAATCATTGCGCCAAAAAAAGATAAGCATTCGTTGTCTTGCGTATATATATATTCAAAATTAAGTACATTTTATTCGTGGATTCTAGCGGAACTATAAAAGCGAACGCGAAAAAAGAGACCTTAATTTATTAGATTTATTACGCGAATGCCCCCCACAACTTTATATAATCGCCTCCGCAGAACTAAGCACCGATTAGATCAATAATAAAGAACGGCAGAAACTTATGAGAAACACCCAATAGAAATTTCTTAAAGCTATCAAACTTTGTTCTTTATTAACAAATATTAAACCGCTCTCCAATAAAAACATATATAGAAAATATAGAACTTTTATTACACTTTGATTATGGATCACATAAGATTACTCATTTTATGAGAATTCTTGACAAAATACATAATTACTGTTACATAATTATGATTATTATTCAAACCTAAAATAAAATGGAATATTTCAATAAGAATGTTCGAACCAGCGACTAATTTGTTTGTAAAAAAATCGATAACCAACGACAAAGAATCGCAAATTCATTTATATTTACGTATATAATAGAATGAATATCCACCAGTTTACATGAAAAGAAACCGACTGTAAATACAGTAACTACAAATTAAAACTTTTTTTATTTTAAACATAGATAAAGTTTTCATCAGTAAACGGAAATGTCCTACACTAAAATTTCACAGGATCGTAAACCACTTGAGAAGTGGAGCTCACACCGTCAAGGGCGATAGCTATTAAACGAAAACCATCACACTCAGCAAACACGCCCAAACGCGCCGCGGCCGAGGCGGCGTCAGCGCCGTCCGCGCCGATCCTCACGATAATCGAATACAAGCAAAATAGACGACGGCACGAGTATGCGTCGATGATGTCATTGGCTCTGTATCGATTTTAGTGCGATTCCCGTCCCGCGATCGATGCGTATTGTGAACGTTTCGCGAGAAGTGAATCTGTCTTCTCGGTTACCCAGAATGTGAAGTGATTACCGTTCTGGCCGCGCCCGATTTCACGGTGCCGGTGTGATCAGTGTGACGTTAATTTCTAGGGACAAAAGGTTTTGCTTATTGACTACCGTACGTACGAGACAGATGTGGAGAGAGCGTGCCGAGACTTTAAAATAGCGGGAATTAGTAATAAAACTTTGCGAAATATCTGCTACAATATTTTGCTGTTATCGATCATATTTTAGACGGGCGGAATGGTCCAAAGCACGGCGGTCTTGTCCGCTGACGTGGATATGAAGGAGAAATCGTAGGGGTGCCATCGCGCCGAAATCACCTTGTCGGGATGCCTGGCTACGAGCACGCTCGGCAACGGGCACGTCAAGTCGCCTGTGTGACCAAAACACGTCATATTTGAGCGAATGCTGTGACAAAAAGTATACAAAAAGACACAACGAGAATTTCATTGAGAATATGTTGATAACTTATTCCAAACTAATTCCCAACTAAGCAGCTGTGTATAGAAAACTTTGTAACAGGTTAACGTATACGCATTAAACGTATGATTACTGTTTTGCACAAAGTTTATGAATAAGAAAAGATATTGCTTATATATTCGTTCTGACAATACGAATTTCCTCGAAACCGTATTCAATCTGCTACAAACGATTACATAATAGCAATATTTTTATAATTACATATAAATAAGAAATAAGTAATTTTAATAATTAGGAGAATTTAGAATTAAAGAATATATTTAGATTCAGTTTTGTTTTTATATTAGTTATACAATTTTCCTTCATACTACAAAATTGTTTCTTTCTAAACACGGAATTCTGTTCCTTTCGTTGTTTACAAAACCCAAAAATATTGATTGCGAGAGCATCTTAGATCTAACAAGTACATATTCGACAAATTCAGTCTTGTACCATTCCTTTTACGTCCCGTACGAATTTCAAATGGAAATATTAACGTAGACACCACACGTGACCGTAACACGGAGCCGCAGCTTATATCACACAACAGGCGCAGAGGTAACCGACTCACCTTGCAGATCCGTAAGAACGACTCGGCCGTCGTATCCGGCCGTGAGCAGGTAATAAGCACCGGGCGAAAACCTGACGGAGCGCACGTCGGACGAATGCGGCGAGAAGCGCTGCAGGGAGCGCGAGCCGCGCACGTCGTGCAGCGCGCTGGAGCCGTCCTCGTGCCCGCACACCAGCAGCCGCCCGCTGGGGTCCACCGCGAGCGACGCCACCGCCGAGCCCTGTGCGTGTACGATGCGATTTGTTACGATAGTGTTAACTTTTTATTTTACTTTTATTTGGACGAGTAAGAAAATATAGTGGATTCATAAGACTGTCCGGCTGCTTGTTCGTTCGTTATCTCTTCATGCTGATGACTATTGATTTAAACTACTGTGAGGGCTAGGACGAAAAATAAGATTTTTAGCATGGATTTAACTTTTTAATGCTTCAATTATTTATTCGAGCACGTAGTTACTCGTACACTTATTAGTAATGCTAATTTACATGTAGAATGTAAAATATTATAAAATAATCATGTAAAATAAAATAGGGGTATATTAATGAAATTAGCTACTTTAAAGCAATGTGATTTTTAGTTTAATAAGTAAAATAACTTTGAAATTTAATATTTTATTTGTGAAGATATATGTTTTAAAATAACTATTGTTATTTCTAAACTTCATTTTGCATTTAATAGGCATTTACATTAATATCATTATCCCCTTTTGATTATACATGAAGCGAACGTATAAAAAAGTATATCTAAAACGGTTAAATTTCGCAATGATACTAGTTTTCCATTCCACGAATTTTAATACAAAACATTAATTTAAAACAAACCGTAATACACCAGAGAGACTTTTTCAGCTTCAATCGTAAGCTTAGATACGTGGAGCGTGCGAGCGTCTACATAAAACAATTCAGTAGTAAAAGATTTTATGGCCGGTAATCTTTCCACACCTATTTTCACGTCATAACCAGTGATAGAAAGCCTACGGAGTAAAGTCCTGGAGGCTATCAAAGCATTTTTATTCAAATGAGAGACAATTTATATGCATAGTAAAATTTTATGCATGTAAATTGCAACGAACACATATGCAAATGTTGAACTGACAAAGGAACACTTTCGATGTCGTTTTAAATTTATGAGTCGGATTCTCTAAATACCACAGTAATAAAGAGGAAAATCTGATCGTAATTTTGCGTAACCGTCGTATGATGTGTTATTACCGATGTAACAAACTAAGAGAGCTGAATACGTCAGCGATCCATTAGCTTTTACCAATTGCAAGGCGGTGTAACGATATGCTTTAACAGAAAAAACGGTGAGATATGTATTTGACTGCTGTCGAGGTAAAATTGACGGGACACTCAACGTACCTTAGTGGTCGGCGGAGATATGATGTTGACGCATCCTCCCGTGCGCAAGTCCCAGAAACGCACACTTTTGTCCTGGCCGCCGCTGACGAACATCGCTCCTCCCCAATTGTACAGGGACAACACGTGGCCGGAATGGCCGCTCAACGCCTGCACAGTGGGACAACGA
This sequence comes from Eumeta japonica, assembly GCA_005406025.1. Lineage (NCBI taxonomy): Eukaryota > Metazoa > Arthropoda > Insecta > Lepidoptera > Psychidae > Eumeta > Eumeta japonica. Next base: position 10,538 of record BGZK01002778.1, read on the forward strand.
TCGATCGTTTGTGTTTCGGTTATTATTTAGAAATAAAAGGGCGCTCAGTGACAGATTTTAGACTTTAAGTCGTTCGTAACAACTAAAAACATCCATGGCCTATTTACAAATAAAGACCGTCTTTGTTCTTGTCTTGGCGGTGGACTCTGTTAAAACATTTTGTAGAATTAATTAATGTAGATCTGATTTAAAACGAAGCACGGGTGGATCACGAGTTTTAAAATAATATACTTCTAAAGAAAAAGTTAACCTATCAAACATAACTACGAAATACAAATTCGTATCTTTGTCTCAAACGTTTTCCTACTAAATTCTATGTAGTTTTTGAAATATCCATAATTGTTACTCAAATATACCGATTTCAATATTCCGTAATTAGAATTTTCAAGATAGTTTAAATGACATTTCAAAATGGAAAATATGATAATTTTAGCGTACAGTCCAGTGGCGTCGGAAGGTCAAGGTCAAAAGGGATTAAAACCTTGACACCGGTTTAGTTGATTGTCACACGGACAGAAATATTATTAAAGTACAGTTGAAAACGTCTTCCTTCGATTGCCATATCAATGAACAGAAATTTACGAATTTTTCCTAAAACAATTTAAGTAAATCGTTTTAAATATGTAATACAATGAAAATTTTCGAATCTACTCTATTTCACTATCTACGCATTTGATTTTATTTTACGTAATAAAATTTACGTGCGGTAATTGAGAATTAGATGTTATCTCTAAAATGGTGTGAGGAACCCTCATCGTGATTGCGATTCGCACATTCTAGTAAATCCGCCTGTTACATGCGGACAAACTGTTTGTCTGCATAGATTTTAACTATAATAAACCTTGAGTAAAATGGATAGTTACAAATATTTGTAACTATTCATTATTCAAATAATAGATCTATTATATAATAGATCTATTATTTGTTAAGAAATAGAACACGAACTTTTAATAGATTTGTTTCAGAATATAAATCGGATAATTATAAATCTGCACCCTCGCCTTCTTTAACTTCATGAATATTTTTGTCACGCTTCAATGGCACTCAAATTAGCCATGGGAGCCTTAAGGATTTTCAAGCTTATTAGCCTTATTTTTTTTAAATTTCCTCTTTTTTTTTCGTTAAGTCAAAGATCACATGGATTGAAGAAATATCAAATGGTAATATTGATTTCTTTTTTAAATATGATGATTTTAAAAAGAAATCGAAATTAATACATACTTTTTTTTAATTAGATAATATTTTTGAATTTTTAAAAGTTAGTGAGTTAATTCATATTTTATAAAATATTCCTTTCGTAAATTTGGAGCACATATCTTATTTAAAGTAGATAGCAAACAAAGACGAATTCCTGAAAAGGCTATCTTGGCCTTTAATACATTTTCTTAATTTATCACTACAATTATTAAATAAGTTAACTTTTTTATATAATATTTCATAAACAAAATGTTTTTAAATAAACTGATGCCAAAATTACAATTGAACTCGTTTCTATATAAAACAAGCAAAGAAATCAAAACCTGACTATTGTGAGTCAGGTTTTGTGATTGCGTCAGACGCAATAATTTATGTTTTCACAATTACTCCTCTGACAATTTTCCTTTTGTTAGCCTCCTTAATTAGATTTTTAGTCTGGGATGTCAAGACCGTTAAGCTAACATGACTTTATTATTAATTATCACTGTCTTTCACCTTTCTAATATAGTCTCTGAAAATACTGTAGCAAATAAACTTATAGGTCAGAATAATAGTACAATAGAACCCGATGAAATTTAAAAATTATATTTCCAAAAAGTGACAGATTTAGAGGTCCTTAGCCAAAAGTAAAACGCGAAACATATATGGTTATGTTATATCCACCCGTACGTCAGAATCTTGTAACTCCGTAATTTTTTCGTTCATTATAAAGGTATAGAATTATAGATATTTATTTTATGTGAACAATCATACAATTGTTTGGTATAGTTACTTAATAAAGAAAAGGGTAGCTTTTCACTTGTAAAATTGGGGGATAAATATTTTTTTGCGCTCCCTTTTAGGTGACATATCGTTGGATATATAAAAAATTCAAAGAAATCGGAATAATAGCTTTAGAAGTAATTAGAAAAAGTTTTTAGGTACAAAATTATCAGTTTTCAATAGTAACATTGAGTCACTGGCCCGTATGGGCAGGTGTGTGAATTTAAGTATGATAGACACCTATCGTACTAAAATTCACGTACATATATATACAAATATAATCTTGACAATATAATTTTAATTAAAATTTTCAACTACAGAAAAAATTACATTTCATATCGTTCGTTGATGCAGAAGTTTGACTTCCACCTTGACCGATTCTTCACTTATCAAGTGTTTGAGTTACTAGTATAGTTCCAAAACTAAGCCGAATATTAGAGGCAAAACTTCTAATTAAATGCACTGAACAACTTATAAAAGTACAATTTTGTGAAATTATTTCGCCTTTAGTTTCACACCATTTCTTCAATGTCAGCGATCTGAATATGCGCCGAACATTAATGTGTCTGTCTTTGATCGACATTTACGAGTGTAGTGACAATCTCCGAATATCGTCGTTCGTATCGAGTCCGCCCACACACCACTACCATATACAGAGGGCTTCGATAACAAAGAGAAATTGAAATACCTGGAACGTTTGCCGGTGGCGCAGTCCGTGACGTAGATTTGACAATCACCCGCTCCGCTGCTCACGAGCAGACTCGTCTTGTTGAAGTGTTTTGAAGCACACGTCCCTCACAGTTCCGTCGCATAGTCAATTCCACCTACGCAGAAATGGCGTTTAGACGCAAACAAAATTCAAAACATATCTTAATTATTATTCATATAGAACATAACAACATTTCACATATGCTGATCTAACACTAATTCGATTTATAATATTATGAAATCGTTGCGACGAGCCTGGAACTAAAGCGGTCTATGTAACATTATTAAAATTCTGAGAAAACAGGGGCAACGCGTTTGACTTTACTGTGAGTTTATAGATTTATATCAAATTAATTATATACGTTTTTATAGTAGAAATCATCTGTTCAGAAATGTAACACAGACCACTTTTGCATTTATACAATTTATATTTATGAGTTGGAATATGCATAAAAGTAAATTTTGGTTAAAATGTTACATAGACCACTTTATTTGTAATGAGACCACTTTAGTTCTACGCTCGTTAATTTATTTTTATCTAAACATGTGTCAACGCTCGATTCGACTTAGTAACACAAGAATATTTTTCTTATGTAACAAACAAGTTCTTGTCCCCATGTAAGCTTTTCGAACTTTAGAACATCCTTTAAGATGAATAGATTTCAGATTCCTGTTTAAACAAATACCTCTTGGCCTTCCAGATTGCAGGCACTACTATTGAAGCGCATCAGTTTAACGGTTTTGTCGTTGGATCCTGTCGCCAGGAGGTCACCGGCGGGGCTCCAGGCGAGACAGTAGATGCTGCCTTTATGATGTTTTGTGCGTTTGAATAATACACTGGGAGCTGTCGGCTCGTAGTCATCCCTACAACAAAGCATAATTACACCTAAGTCTTTGTGCTTCGCACTGAAACAATGTATGAATTTAATATATAGAATACAAAGAAAAGAAATCGTTTCACATTGTACTCTGGTTGGATACGTGCTTGCAATAAAGTTTTCTGAAGTCATTGTGCATCATGCAATAAAAATTTGCAAATAGCGATCATAAAATATCAAAACCAAGGCATTTGAATACACGTCAATGAATACACGTCACATTCATGGGATTATCATAAAAAACATACACTACCATTAAAACATCCAAATATATATTAGAAAAGTAATACATTGTTCCACAAGGAAGACAATAAATTAAATAAGTCTATTATTAATATTAGATAACTTCCTAATCAAGCTTGTTTATTCTTAAGTGCACTTTTAAAACAGGAAGAATAAATTAGAAACACTCACTTGCAGTCATCAACCTTCGGATAGGCGCATATCCTGAGTGTTTTGGTGTTAGACCCGACAGCGTAGAGATTGCCATCGGGATGGAATTCAGCACAACGGACAGCCTGAAGGTCCTCCAGGACTGTGACCGGCTTAAACGTCGGCCGCGGCCCGCCGGGGGTGCTGCCGTTGCCGGCGCTCGACACCGACACGCCCCCGGCGCTCTGTCGCCCGTTGTGCCTGTTCTGCGGCTGCAAGTGCGCACATCGAGTCAATAATAACGTTCATAATTATCATCGCAGACGTCACCGAAGGCATCGATGTATGTATATCGTTGTGTACAGCGACAACGCTGGCAAAGTCGAGCTGTCGACGTTTTAATTAAATATCTGGCCCTCTGTCCGATAAAAAAAATTTGCATCGAAAAATAACTGCGCAAAGGCAAAGTGACGTCAGACATGTTTGTAAATGAAAAGTCAGCCATAAAACTGTCATTATGAAGTAATAAAAAACATAGAATAATAAAGAAACTGAAATTAACTCAAAATATAGTTAAATAAATAATAAAATACCTAAAACAACATTAGCATTAGTAGTTCATGTATTAAAATTATTGGTGGCATTACTTTTTGTCAGGGTAACCGTTTTACTTGTACAGGGTACAAATAAAACAGGGTAATTTGTAGTAAGTATGGATAAGAATCACGTTGTTAATAAATATAATGTATAATTAATGGTCGAAGCATAAAAAACAGTCGACTAACAAAAATATCCACGTTATAAAGTAACAAATAATTTAGAAATTATATTAAAATAAGTCGACTGCTCAAACCCGCTATTCTGCCTTTTTTATGGAAATAAAGAGACAAAGCTAATGGAAGTTCACTGAAATTTAAAAACATTATCCATTACAGTTATTATTAGGTTTTACGCTAATCGTTGAACTGGTACAGATCAAACTGTTCTGAAGTAAACGCTTAATTCATACTCCATTACATTCAACGTGAAACAAAAATAAACCTAATTTACTGAAACTTGAATAAAGTTTAAACGATAATCCAAGAACAAAATAATATATAGTTACTACAACTTAAAACTTTACTGAAATCTTTAACTTACTTTTTCGAATTCGTTACATCCCTAGAGATGAATCGAATCCAAGCAATATAAATTATTAACTTAAATTTGATACACATCTCCAATTTTCACCTATAACAGTCTAACATCTAATCTAAATTTTCACGACATTAAATACAATATTTAAAATCTAAATAACTTTGCCGACACGCTAAAGGCACCGGATGGAAGTGCGGAACATAAAACATACATATCGCAAATCGTCTATCAGATAAATGAGACGACAAACGAATTCGGACGTCCGAGAGTCCACAATATTTCTAACGAAAAGCAGTTACGTGAACTATTAGTTACAGCATTGTCGCTTACAACCGTAAGTCGGTGTTAACGGGCGTTACGAAATCGGCTTTCGTCCGGTGATTTATGTCAATATGAAATATTTGCCACGAGTTTCTATAGTTACGAAGCAGAAACGGGGAGCACTTGCACGCCGCCGGCTTACACTTTCACCGGCGGCCGCGGCTCGGTTTGTTTACCATCGCTCGTGGCGCGAAACGGCCCGCGGATACGTGGCGCACGCCCACAGCCGTTGATATCGATAGCGTTGTACGGTACTACCTATCCGAGCCCTGACCTGATTTCATGCCGGCACATTAGTCATCCAGTATTTCCGTTTGCGTAAGTGTTGAACGTTTGATGTATCTATACGATTCGCTTTCTAAACTAATGTCGTTGTTGGCCTAAAATAAATTAATCCATCGAGGTTATAACGAATCCGATTCGAAGTGAACATTATAAAAAGTTAAAATGGTACGTTGTACGTTCGGTAGAAATTATCTCTGGGACTACAAATTTAATCTTGAAAATATCTATAGAAAGCGAGACTATTGCCGAATTATTGTAGAGTAGATTTCGCCCGCGACTTCGCCCGCGTGGACATCTAATGAATTCTTACATTTTTAAAATCGACTGATCGCGTTGCCAACGATGATCTTGTTCTGCGTTTTTGGTCTGTCACTTTATTGAAGTGTTACGTCGACATTTGTGGCGTTGTATGTGAATTTACTTATGTTACTTATAATGAAGTTCTTAAAACTTCAAACTGCTGATCCTGCTCGCTTATCCGTAAAACAATTGATTAGATAATAGACTGCATTGTTCCCTGAATAGTAGTGATTTTAATACTTGCTTTGATTGTCGCATGTTTCTGGATCTAATAAAGCAAAGTAATTCAATTAAATCGGCCGTATCTGACTCTACGAACTTTAAACCGATATCAGTACTACCGACAATCAGTAAAATTTTGAAAAGTTTACCTTAAACAACTATGGCGGTATTTTTATAAGAGTAATTTGATGAAAGTTAAACAGTTTGAATGTATAAAGGGTCGCTCAACAACCGAAGCCGATGTTGTTCTTATTCAGCAGATTTTTGATTCTTGGGAAAATTCAAGGGAAGCAATTGGTGTTTTCTGTGGTTTATCCAAGGTATTTGATTGCGTTCATCATACTATATTAATTATGAAACTAAATGATTATGGCGTCGATGCCTTGGACTTTTAGAGTCTTATTTACGGAGTAGAATTTACAATTTGATATTAATGATGAGAAGTTATCAGAATCTGCGGTCAATATGGGTGTGCCACAGGGTTCACTTATTGGACCATTTCTATTCCTATTGTATGTTAATAATCTACGACATACTGTTATGGATTGGCATTGGATTGTACAGTTTCTTAATGCTGCTTCCTTACTTTTAAGATAAATATATATAAAATAGCTAACTAACGAAGTACCATCTCTAAAATAATTAAGTGGTTTAGTATTGATAATATAATCTTGTTCTTAATGACAGGAAAATAAAACTTGTTAAATTCTCCTTATCTAGTTCTAAATTGATCAACGCAAACCAAATCGTCAGTACGAGGTACTGGATATTGTGGATACGACAATATCCAGTATTTCTTAGTCTCATTTCAGATGCTAAATTACGAGATTATCAAAAAGACCAAATTATGCAGCAATTGCAGTTGAACGTATTCGGCGACTTACAAATGAAAATACGGCGAGACTAGTTTATTTCAGTTACTTACATAGTCTCATAACTTACGAACTTTTATTATGGAGTCATTCAGCTATGTGCCTGATTCTGTTCAACTTCATAATTGATAACGTTATCAGGATCATTCTCGACCTCGGTCGTGTTCTCGATTCCATACCAGGAGAACCCACATTCTTACACCGAAAGCATAGGTACATAATGCCACCACTTTTTTATTTTAAAACGATCTCACTTACGCTCTCTGTCCTAATCTCAGTCTTGGTCGCGATTCCGATCCATAACTGATGTTGAACTTGAACTCTTAGAACATGGTTGTTACCAATAATATAACCAATCCGCATGAGTGAAAAATTCGCTCTACGATCACGCAAGCTAAGCCGCCAGCAAAGTTTCTGCCTTTATAAATTATAGTCTATATGTTATTCTAATGTATAAGCTGTATTACTATTAAATTTGATCTGATTCTGGCCTGCCGTTAAACCATGATTGAACAACAAACATCTAACAATAAAACTTTCACATTATTAATATTAGTAACACTATATTTTATTGTGATAAATATAACTTTTAAACCGAAATATTTATATTTCTGTTGTCATACCAACAAACGGATAAAAGCGATTAACAAAATACTAAGTTTAAATGAATTTGGCATCACGTCACTCCTTCACATAGCTTTGAAAAATATCAATCAAAAATTATGTTGGCCAAAAAATATATTTGCATTACAGACATTTATCGTACTATATGAAAGCTGAATATTGTAGCTATCTATAAACAAATACAGAAATTGTATTTACAATATTTTTAATAAAAGTATTAAACCTTTTACTGATTAATAAATATATTATACAGTTTAATCTACATAATTGGTGAAATAAGGAATAATTTGTCTCCAGCCTATCTATATGATAATATAGGTTTTTACAGTTAAATTTGATATAATCAGAAAGGGCTGGACCTGAATAATTTCATATGTTTATAGGCGATAATTAATTTATTATGATTAATTTTGGCACTAGTTCTATTTTGCGCCAGAAGTCATTCGTTTATTTGTTTATAGAATGTGAAAAATATCAATTATTAATATTAAATAAAGTTGAAAAATAAAGAGGCAAATAAAATCACTAAAAATAATATTTCAAAATGATAAATCATACAAATGAATCAAAATGTTTCTTTAATTTTCATTTCAATTCTAGACAGTAACATAAGATACTACTTATTGCTCTCAAAAATTTACTACTAAGGAAAATAATACACCGCAAAACAGATATTCGAAAAAAGCAAATCAAAACCATCCATGTATTTCTAAAACCTATTCAAAGCCATGGTGCACCTATACATTCCTATACATGGAAAGCTATCCCTGTATTTCTGTTATTGTAATTTCATTACATTGTCTACGGAAATTTTAAATGAGTTAATTGTTGTTTTGTCGACGTACGCTGGCCCAATGATTCGATGCAAATGAACAAAATGTTTATATATTTAGGTTGAAGAAAAGAATACATTAGGAGTATACATATTTTATAAGTAAAAATTTTCAATTAAATTTCTTTATTTGTGCTGTTTGTATCTGGCTAATTTAGACACAATTATATAGATGACGTTTTAAAAAAGGATAAATAAAAACTGAAATCCATGTACCGCCATTTTCAATTGTTTTTCTGTCCACCAAAATGAATGAACTAACGTAGAAATTCGCTGCATTTTGAAGTTTCATTATAAAAAGGGAAAAATAAGACACCAGTAAAGAAAAATAATTGTGACGTTTATGGACCTAATGCAGTGTCGATAAGCGTAGCACAAAGTTCGTTCAAACGTTTCCAGTCCAGTAATATTAATGTAAAATATGAACCTCGCTCAGGTCGACCTGTTACGGATAAAATCGATGCCATTTTTGAAAAAGTAGAGCAAGATCGTCATATTAGTCATTACAATATAGATGAAGAACTGGGAATGACTACAGAACAGGTTCGACTCATTTAAAAAGAGCTGAATATAAAAAAGAAGCTCAATACTTGGATACCACACGAGCTCATTGAAAGGAATCTAATGAAACGTGTACTTATTTGCGATTCTTGATTGAAGCTAATAAAACCGATTCGTTTTTGAAAAGATTGATCTCTGTTGATGAAAATTAGATTACCTACAACTATATCGAAACTCTATTGCTATGTGTAAAATGGGATTTGTGGGGCATTATTCATTATGAGCTGTTAACGCCGGATAAAACCATCAATCCGAATCTCTACTGCCACCAACAGCTGATGAGACTCGAGCAAGAAGTAGAGAAAAAACGGCCGGAATCGATCAACAGAAAGGGTTTGGTTTTCCAGCATGATAAGCTAGACTAAACACATATTTAGCCAATGAGCAAATATTAAGAGTTTGGTTCGGTAGTGTTGATGCGTCTACCAAGTATTAATGCAACCCTGACCTTGCACCGGATTCGGATTTTCACTTGTTTTGATCTCTTCAGAATTCTTTAGACACTGTTGTGTTAACGTCAAGAGAGGACTGTCAAAACTACTTGTAGAAATTCTTTCTTTTGTCATAAGACCCAAAATTTCAGCTATTTACAGCAATGGGATTATGTCGCTACCTTAGAAATGGCAATAAATTGTTGACCAAAATGGAATATATATATTATAAATAAATGTAAGTTAAACATAACGAAAAATTATCTTGAATTACGAAAAACTTTCCCCAACCCAGTATGTAGTCCTCCACACTATATCTATATATTGTATTCTTAAGACCAGCTTTCGCTCGCGACAGAGTACGGTATAACGAATGCCCGAGTTCGGTATGCTCACGTATACACCCCCAAACACAACAACAACCTTGAAAAAGTGACGTTCGAGATTTGGCATACAAATTCATATAAAATTAATACGAAATTCGAAATCGAAAGCAATAGAGCGATCCCGGGATTAGAATGGAGGGGACACGATTGGAATCAGGATCAGAATCAAAAGCCTCAGAAATGGGATTGAGAGCAAATAAGTATAGAAGCACAACAACATCGGTAGCAAAATGAAAATGGAATCAATACGAAAGATGCGATAATTCATTCTATGTCAACGGGGGCGGAGTCGCTTTAGGTCACCAGTTATTTCATAAAGTGAAAGTGTTATACGATTTCGACAGTAACATAGTATTTTTCGGTAGCAATATGTCGCTCTATCGCAATTTGAATATTGATTCAAATATAAATTTAAACACAAATGCGAACAGGTAAAATATAGATTTTTCTTCCTAAGTGTATTAAAGGGGATAGCGACAGACCAACGCATGGAGAACAAATTTCACTTTACTTTGATTTGTACGTGATTTACGTCAGTACATGTCAATTTTTGTATTAATAAATTAATACCTTATAAAAACCGTATTTGTGTTTAAATAATAAAATATTAAAATTTTAACACGGTATAAATACAGATTTTTCATAAATCTTAAAATAGGTTGTATAACAGCTGACTTGTGAATGTTTAGTGGTACAGGACAATTGTCCATAAATATTTTACAAAGATCTTACATAATAAACTATGTACATTTTAAACAAGTATAATAAGGTTTTATTTCGAACAATACAATTCAAAATAATAATACAATAAGCGAAATAACGATCGATATGTATAATAACGTTCTTATTGCATTGCTAAATATTTCCTATAGTTTTACACAAATCATTAATGGAAAATTAAAGAAAGAAAAACGAGTGGTGTCGTGGGACACCAGGTAGGAACGAAGTTCCTTCGGCTAATGTAGAATCGACACAATTTGCAAAAAAAAATATAATGCACTTTAAGTGTTATGACAGGAATATGTTTTATTACAAGATGCTACTTAAATCGTTTGGTGATCGTTGTAGTGGAATTATGACATTTACTCCTTACTATCTGTTCTTCAATCATCTTCATTTTCTGTTCTTATTGTTAATTCTATTTTCGAAAAAAATTACGACTATTATGATTTATTTCTTATATTTTACCGACATATATTTGTTAATGGAAAATAACACCGACCGATTCTCGGTAATCAAGTCGTAAACAAGTCGCGCGGCCTCATGCCGGCCGTGCCCGGTGTGATCCACCAATCAGCGTTCGCCGTTCGCCGAGCTCGCGACACCTTGCGCCAATAAACGCGCAGTAAAATAACGACATATCTAAAAATATACGACTGTCGCGCCTGCGCACGTCTCATTTAACGGTGTTACTCCACGGAATTTTTCTTATTCTTACGGTTTTATTCCACGGACTTTTTCTTACGGTTTTACTATCACATTTTTTCAGTTCGGTCGCGCAGCAAAATCCCTATCTCCTTCGCCGCCGTAAGGAACTTCGTTCCAAAAATTCAAAACTTTAATATAAGTGATAGGCGTTAATGATCGATGTAACTACCTTAAATAGCAATATAAAATAGTTCCGTCAAGGATCTGTTCGGCTGTCCGTGCGTATGTGCGTGCTCGAGAACTTCTTAACAAATTTGAAGGCAGTTTTTACTGTTGTGTTCTACATTTGTCCAGAAAGATTTTTTGTACCAATAAATGCACTAGCACTTACAGGAACTCAATAATGACGGTGTTAGTGATTCGTGTCGAGAGAAATAGCGCTATTTGGTTGCTATATATACTGTGCTCCTGATTTGTTGATTAAAATAGTCATAAAAATTATGTACTATAAAAAATTAGTCATTATTAGATGTAAAAAGAATACAGCGACGTTAAATGTATAGCTTACATTTAAGGCACAATAATTTTAAATGTTGTAAGATAATAAAAATTATAAAGGGTATCTTAAAGAATAATTTCATTTCGTACAGGTAATTATATTTCCTTATAAAAAAAATTGTCACATGGAAAATGTTATAAAAATAAAATTTATTCTTTTACTCAGATAAATGCAATTAATTTGGGGCCATTTTCGAAGTCATAATTACATATTAATAGTCTATTGCCCAATAGTATATTTTCGTATAATAATTTTATATATAAACTTCAAATTAAATAAGAACTACAATGTCAAAGTATAATAAAAGCTCGATGCCCTCGCAAAAAGGCACCTCTAAGACTGTTTTTATTATTGCAGTAAACTGTTAAAATAGTTATAGCTTTTGTCTTAACTTGTATTTTTTTTTGGTCGTCGTTATTTTATTTCTTTATTTAACTTTTTGTACTATTTAACGTATATACATATCAACATCATTGCTTTCAATTTGTACATATAAGAAATGAATGTTTGTATGTGAGTTCGGTAACTCCAACATTGCTTGATCGATCATCGTCAAACTTGATATTGAAATCAAGTATTTGTCTATGGAGAAGGTTTTCATGCAATCTATTTTAAAGTTTGTTCCCGATTTCGTCCGAGTGTTTTTACTATTGACCGGAACTACTAAATCAATTCTAAAAAAATATTCCGAGTAATAAATACAGCTTATAGTTTGTTTGATACTAGTATTTTATAAATCTAATATTAAATAATGAAAATGACGGAAACGAGAAGCGGCGGAAGCGAGATTGATATTTACAACAAGATCGTTCAATAGAAAAACAATTATATCTGCAAAACAAGTGGACATCGCCTTTTTTGGTAAAAATACACATTCATCAATTTGTATTGATACCACAGCCTTTCATATTTAATATCCAATAACAAAGTCCAAGGGATGTATAGGGATTTGAATTATTTTGTGATACAAAATTTGTTAATATTCGGTAATTAAACGAATTGGTGGACACCTCATTGATCGGAAGCCGTCCAGTGGTCGGGATGTTTCGAGGGTGTGAATAATTCTATAGACAAACATACTCCGTTTGAGGAAAACAAATTAATTTGCCAATTATCAATTTTATACCAACAAACAAACTTTACTCGCAGATTTCGTCAGTTTTCAAAAGGCCTACAGCCATCAAAATAGGACAAACAATAATCTCAAGGTATAGAAAAACGAAAGAATTATGTTTCGGAGCAATCTCTGTTGATTAGTTTATAACGTCGAGGGGATCGTAGATCACGGTTTAATCAGCCCTGCTTTATTGGAAAATGTGCGGGCCTTATTACTTCATTACAGCCTAGAAGCACGGGAGGTCTGAAAACAGGTCAAGGGCGAATTCGACCCCCGTATGCAGTTCTACTAGGCATGCGAAAGTCAAGTGAAAAAATTATGTTGTGTAACAAATTTCGTATTATACATGCACTACATATCCGTTCGCGGTTTCGCCTGCATGGACATGGCACGTATTTCGTCAATTGATCAATCTTTCCGGCAATCCTCAATCTCGTTTCCGCTTTCAATGCTGATCGCGGCACTCTCTCCGATCTCGGTTTCAGTCACGCTCTTTGTTTTGGTCCCGGTCCCACACTCAATTTTAAATCCCGATCGCCTTCTCAATTTCGGTCCCGATCCGGGATTTTGCTCCTCGTCCCGCTTCCAACTTCGATAACGCTACCGATCACGGCTCCGAATTCGTACAAAGGCGGGAAAATAGCATTTTCTCCGCCTTTGTAGATGTTCGAAACAGTATCAAAATAAAATATAAACTGTACTACTTAATAACAGCGTGGCTTCGAATGATTTTTCTTCTAAATTAAATGTATTAATTCGTATCGATTACGCAAATATCAAACACGCAAAGGAAATTGGGGAAAAATGCTAGTAGATTTAATAAAAACACGCATGTATTCAAATACAACGTTGTGTCAATATGTCAAGTCTATCGACCTACTACTTTTTGAGTTTCGTGTCACAGACATACGGAAGTTGATATTTTATATATATAAACATGTTCTTCGATAACTACATTAAAAATTCAAATGATGATTATGTCGACCGAATGCCAGGGGTGTAAAAGTTATATCGTAACTCAGTTGCCGTGACATGCGTGTTAATTTATCATCGATATTGTAATTTTAATGTGATAGTTGTACAGGTATACCGGCTCACGATTGCGTGCCGCATTCGTGATACCAACGATTAGCATTCCACAATTATAAACTCCAGCAGTAATAATACTGAATACAAAGCCGAACTAAGGTTCATGGATGGGTCCCAAAAAGCTAATAGAGAATTTCAGAGATGTTATCTTTTAGGGTTTCATAACCGCAGAGTTTAAATGGAAGCCTATCGTTGTGGAGAAACTTTTCGTCCATCTGTCAAATGTCAAAAGTTTCGGGCTACTAGACGAAATGCGATATCGACTTAAAATTCACAAACAAATTTTATTTGGCGGAATGTGATTGCATTGCATAAAAAAAAATTCGCCTTGTATTATAGAAAGTTATGCTATAATGAAAGAAATTTTGTGTCTTTGGGGAGAAATGGCTCCATAGGTCCATTCGAATCGTTTCTTTTTTGTGTTGTTTTGTTTCGTAGCTTTAACAAATTTGAGAAAGTGCATGATTAATAATCAATACTCAAACAGCAAATCTAATTATGTTAAATGTATGATGACTGAGTAATACAAAGAAAAGTTTATTTTCTTCCGACAGTATTTGCGTGTAAATAATTTTAGAATTTGAAAATAAAATGAACTGGTGAACTGTAACATTTATTTTTTACTTTACTGGCGTTTATATAAATCATACGTAAACAATTGGAAATTTGATTATCATCTGGATTACGATCTAGAGATTTATAAGTATTTATGTGGCTTTTGATTACAATTTAATGCAATAACTAGTTTTGTTTCTGATAAGACATTATGGTCGCGAAACCTGCTCCCATCGCTATCGGTTTCGTCATTTTAATCTCTGTCGTCTATATTTCATTACGATCAAGCGGAATTTTATCTGTATCGGAATTATTGCTCGACATACCAAAGAAACCGCATTGATATTCGCTCAATGATTTTCAACTTTTACTATAACAAACAGACTCTTCGTTGTGACTTTCTTTTATGACACGTATATTCATTTACAAGTTTGTGGTCTTCACAAAATATCCTTAGATTAAATTTGAATTGAAGTCAATGTAAGGATATTTCGTGAAGACCACTACTAATTGATGATTAAAAAAGTCTGAATGACTATTTTGTGTGTTTCAGGAGAAAGAAACATTTACTACAAAAAGTTTGGCTTGAAATTATAGCATAACCTCTATGAAATTCTAATCTTCGATTGATATAAGCTGAAACAATATCACATGTACATGTTAGAAAATCTGAACAATTTTGAGACGGTATGAATTGGATTTTATGAAACGAAAATGTGTAACGAAAAAGAGATAGCTATAAATGTACACATATATTTTAGGCTGTGAAATGCGTTTCCATTTAGTTTCCATATCCTTCGTCTCCTCTTTATGCGCTGGTTCGTAGCGGTCTGCATCCCCACTATAATATATACTCTACCATTGTATACGGGCCCGTACACAGACTCGGCATACCATGGACACTAGACTCCATTCTGTATACTATATTCTTAATCTACGCGAAATATGCACAAAGAGAGGCAGAGAGAGAGAGACGTTGAAATCTGTAGCACTTTATTTTCTGTTGAATCGCAGTGACTATCGCGCACTTTCAAAATTTATTATATATTAATAACATTTTTAATACGTATTAAAATATTGGAAAATAATGGTGAAAACTAATGCTGATCGTGTTCGAGAGCATTGGGCAAGAAAAGACCAGAATACTAAGTTTCACTTCTACCGCGTATAAACTCACACTCTGTTTTTTTTTTATTTCCAAATATTTTGGAGATATAAAAATATATTGTAATTTTTAATGTCAGTGTTAAAGTACTTATAAGTATACATTTATTTGCAACTCGGCCAAAATTTTCTGAGGTACATATAGTTTAAACGTGGAGAGATAGTTATCTCGACAAAGTTTAAGGCCAACGAGTTTAGCCCAGTGTGATTGGGTAAGAACAAAGAATTACACTTCTATCGTTCGTTCGTTGTTTCGAAGTTGTTCGCAAAGTTGTATAGTAATACATCTATTGGAGAATATCAGTACAATAGCGATGTGTATCATCTGAATCATTTATTAAAATTGTAATATACTTTTATTGACGATTTTCTATTTCGTAACAGATAGATAATTAATGTAGCGAATAATCAGAATTTAAAGGCGAACCATGCAAAATTTATTAGAATTAAATTAAAAACAAAGTAGAAGAATATGTTGTCGTAAGCTTACTATAAAGAAACGTTTTATTTTCGCTTCAATGCACTATAAAACACGTGTATAACAATTTCTAAGCAATAAAGTTTCATATCGACGGAACATTCTCAATCGCATACAAAATATAACATGCAGAACTACGATAAATCCATAAAAAGAGATACGCACGACGAAAGTTTATTCCCGAGTCGAATATGATATCGAGCGATGCCCCCTGTCAATCGTAAATAACCCCACTTTCTCGTGTTGTTAGTAGTAATGGAGTGTTCGCCGGAAAGCCTGCGGTACGGCGGAAAGCGGTAAGTCGTCGACGCGCGGTAAGCCGGCTCGCGCTCGGCCGACTACGGCGCGCGAGGACCGGCCGTCGGGCCGACCGCGTGTCGCGGCCGTTAACCGCGACCGCGACACGCGGCGGTGACGTCACGGACAACCGGACAATATCAAAGGACAGCAACCGCAGCGCGCCTTCACTGCTGATATTTTGGACGAGCTCACGGTAATATATTTTCGTTCTAGGTCGAACAAGAAGTTCTGCGACTGAACAAGAAACCTCATTAAACTAATGAAAGAAAAGAAACTAATTTGAAAAGGTGTAACGTTTTGCCTCGACGTCCTCGGCGTGCAGTTATTTAAAAGCAAATTAGCGGCGTGCAGTTATATAAAAGCTGATAGAACTAAAAGCATTAAACGCTCGAACTCAAATGTAGCGATTTCATACAATCGTGTAGCTTAACGAAGTTTATTTAACTATCCGAATTTGGTACTAATAAAAATGCGCATCAGGAGAGAATCCGAGAGCTCTAAAGTAGGGATTCGCTTTAATTTAGTCGTATTGCTGTTCGTTAACTACAAAATTACATTGGCATAATAAACATAAAATAACTTGAAGATCCTGCATTCTACAAGCAGACTGTACTTAACCCTGCATAGTAGATAGTTGAAAGTTCGATGTTCAGTTCTATTGCAAAAATATGTTAAGTAAAATACCAGCAATAGAACCTAATTGTAAACCCAAACGATGTCTATTTCTTTTAGGTTCAAATTATAACGCAAAGCGTTTACCCATTTCTGTTAATTATTCGACTTTAGCTATTTAATTTTCATTAAAATATCGCACTTCAGTAGAGTTTCGGTTATTGTTTAATAACTAATAAAAAAATAACGACGTTATTACTTAAGAAGCTAATCACTGGAAAGAGCATTAAAATGTACATTTATAATATTACATTACTAATAAGCGTATTTAAATTAAACGTAACATGTTTGTACTTATTTTGTTTTAAACAGCTTGCTTTTAAAAATAGATGTTTGATAATCCTTTATTACCAAAAGAACGACAATTTATTACAGCAAATATTTGTTATATTCTTTGGTATAAAGAGTTAGCCGATCAATAACTAATTTTAATAAAAAATATTAGTATGCAAAGTGAAATACTATTATTTTGAAACAGTCAATATTGAGTAAGCAAATTTCAAGAAATTTTACGTAATAAATTTTCTATTATTGAATACAAAAATTGCAATATACATCAAAACAAGAACAATACTTTTATGTAATAATTATTTAAATTAAAAAAATAAAACATGTGTTCACGCGCTAGAATTGAAACCCTTAAGAAAATTAAATTGCGAGAGATTAAGACAAATGCGGTACCAAAGTGCGATAATTATAGGATATATATTTATTATAATATTGGTACCGTTTAAATGTTATTTCAAGTTTTATTATACAGACGCAATATTATCAATTTGAACAAATGACAATATGCAGGAGCACACCAGCACACATCTCTTTCTCGCGCAGTCTAAATCCTATAGATGTATATATTTGTCTCTTTTTATTGTCGCTTTTTCGTTTCATTAAATTTCAAATCACACCGGTACTAAAAAGTTTTCACTTGAATAATTCTCTTAATCTAAATTAAATTATTAAGGAAAGACGTACATAAAGTATCTCCTAATTTAATAAAACGAATATTTTATATTTCTGAAATTGGTATACAGCAAGAATATGTTCTTGCACAAAGACTTTGGGCAAATTGTTGTATATCATTTCTATAAACCTTATGGTCATCCAAAAATCCTCGCATTTGTACTTCTTTGGTAGCCACATTTATTTGATTCTATATACTTGTGTAGGTGGCGATGTGGAGATGTGGGGCGTATGAGAGAAACAACGGGCGTATGTGGAGTTTTAAATCATAAAAAAACCATCAATCCTAAATAGTAATTCAAGCCCAGGGAAGGGGGTGAATAACGGATAGTAATATAAGTGCATACTCATTGCAATTCCCATTCCCTTCTGAAACATCCCTTTCAGAAACTCGATTCTTTGGTAAAAGTATATTCAAAATAAACAATTATAACTTCGTCACATGCACTCTGACCACGCGTCAATCTAAACATTTCCTAGACGTTACGATTCTCGAATATATGTTAATTTTTACATATTTTATCGGATTTCTAAAATGTTAACTAATTCTTCATCCATACGAACGCAAAGCCTTCATAATGGAATGACGTCAGCTCGAGTCCTTCAGTTATAAGTCTACATTCGTTATTCACTAATAGCTGACTCGCATACCATATTTTTTGTTATGACTTAACATACAGATGTCTGGGAAGTAGCATTTAAATGTTAACGACTTCGAAATTAATTTCTGCACCCTTTATCGTCAACCCAGCCAAGAAATTTTGCTAACGGCGACTGCTTTTGACGTTGCTTCTTTGGAACTAAATTACTTATTCAGTAGGTAAATTGTTCATGAAAAAATCTGAGCAACGGTTCGCCTGGTAGGCCAGCCACAAAACTTCTTGCTGATTTCGAGCTTTCCAAGCTCAAAACCTTTATTGAACACTAAACCTTTACGAGGTCTTTGAATCCAAAAAAAAACACTTGGGGTATTTTTATAACTGTTCAAGTTGAAAATTATCAGTGTTCTCTTAAATAACTACTCAAATTTGGCAAATTTTACTTTTGAGTAAGTCAACCAATTTGAACAAGGATTACAGTATTCAGCAAAAAAATGATTGCGTTTTAAAATTATTAGTCTAAAAATCCGAAAGTTATTTAAAAAAACAATTTCGAAAATTATTGTTACAAACAGCCACGTTCTTAGCATTAATTTAATTTAACATTAATAGCATTAATGTGTAAATAAATGAGTATTATTTCGTTATGTAAAAGAACTTAGTTTAAGGATTCTTTTATGTTTAATTGTATTTTGTGTGCGTTTTAATTAAATAATTTAAATGGTTGTCCTTTTACTACCCGGGTGGGGATTAGTTATTAGAAATTGCTCATACGTAATGTTTTTTTTGTTTGTATATATTTATTGTGTTTTTGGAATATTTCTTATCTTGTTTTTATTGTTTGTCGTATTTAATTGTAAATATCAAATTAGTGTAATGCACATATGGACTGCGTATTAAATTGTGGCTTGACGGGGGGAAACAATGAAGCCGAAAACCGCGGCGTTCTATACGGTACGATGGGGGATCAGTGTACCGAGCGCATGTGACGCTCATACGTGAAATATGCGAAGTGCATAGTCACGCCCCTTCGAATGTAATGTATGCAGCTCATATGTGCAGGCGAATGCGCCATCTATAAATTGCAGCGGAATTGGTGCATTTGTCGCTGTACCCCGGCCTCCACGAATGAAGCTCATGCTGTAATAAAGAATTCTGAACACAAACGCTGTCCGTCATATTGCCCAAACTGCAGAAATCCGTTCTCCGAAGCGATTGTACAAGAAATCCGAGGTGCGGGCTTACGCGGCGGTGGAGAAATCGCCGTTATAATTATTAATAATATCTTTGATCAAATTGACTTATTTAAAAGGGGATTCGGTGACGGTTTGCACTGTAATAAGCAAATGATTTCTCAAAACTCGGTTGGTAAAATAATATATATTAGTTTTTCGTAAAAACAGTCATTTTATACTTTTCATTTACAAACACTCATTTGAAAATTCTATATCACGAACAAATTAAATAGTTTTAAGCGATTTTATTGATTTCGTCACAGCTTCCTTAGGTATGGATTTGATTACATTTTGAAATCGATTAGGTCAATAGTTGAGAAATTATTTTTAATTTGGAATTATTCAAAATCTAACCTACTGAATGATGTAAAATTTTCAGGAAGTATAAGTTCAGTCAAGCCATTTAAAAGCAGGAAATCCATTTCAATTGCTCTATTCGGTACAAATATATGCTAAATTTACCAACATATACTTGCAGGCAAACACGCAGGCACGCATGAACACACATACGTACACATATAGACATTACTCTGAAAATGATCAAATAATTTCTTAAGGCCTCAAAAAGTTGATAACTGACAAAAATCGAACTGAAAACGATAACTTTCAGTATTTTCCCAAATTGTTGAATTTTTTTAACGAAAAACAATCAACTGTGTAACCCTACAGATTGAAACATTAAATAGTACTTGCTCGGCAAACTTAAATGTTTTTAAAACAATAGTCACTTTCAGTAAAATTATTGCATTACTGTTACTTCGTCGGTGTATACAAACGGAACACTAAATAAATGATGCCTACTTAACGCCGTTAAATGACCATCGACATTCTCCGTTTCAACATTCAACAAGTATGAACAGCTCACTTGCCCCTAGGAAACGAATTGTGAAGATGGAACACGGAGATAGGGCTAAAACAGAAAAGTCTAATCGCAGTTTCGACACAACACCAATGTACGAGTATTGTGCAAAATAAGATGATAATAAATAAAAAGTACTCGCCGTCATACCCGCAGATGCGGCTCCTTTATATAAGAGATAATTACACAAAACTATTACGTCGTTGGAACACGATCACGGCAGTCACGCACGAATTCAACCGAAGAGCCGGGCCCGTCTAGAGAATACCATTGTTGCTTGGAGCATATTGTGCTCGAGTATACGGACTCGCGTGGCGTTCTTTTACGCGCCGATTAGCTTAATGAGGCAACGTAGCCACAACTTTCGATTTCTTTCTTTTTTTGGTTTTTGATGTAATAAATCGAAAATTTCAGAATTTCATTTTGACAACATAAAAATACATGTAAAAATTACGTATCTAATAGAGAGATTAGAGAGTATAACAAGGTACAATACAGTAGTGTTCAAAATTTGATATGCAATATTAAAATTGACGAACGACAAGATAGAAAAGGACGAATGCAATATTCCACGTTTTTATCATTCTCGAAAAGGAACTTCGATCGATTGCGACGAAATTAAGAAGATAGATTTTTTGATAGAATAAGCTTTTTAAGAAGATGGTTTTTTAATTGCTTTGTGAATACTTTTATGAGAGGCAGGAAATGTTTTCGTATTGATCTACATTAGGTATGACATTCTGCGATTCGAAAACAATGACATCATCTTTGACGTTCGTTCGGACCGAGACCTCGTTGTTTCGTTAACGATTTCGACACAAAATAATTAGGTGGTTACCACTTGACATTATAACAAAAAAAAACTCAGCACAGCAAAATAATAACACCGCATAAGGAAGATATGTGACAATTTACATTAAAATATTTATTTTTGATAAATTTGTGTAATTTGATTCAAATGAATTGTTTAATTTGATTTAGTAAGTATATATATACTTCCAATATTGTTTAAATAGTAATCTTGGAGTTTTAATAAATCTTTATTTATTGTCTAGCTTATGCTTTTGCTTTGGGTTTATTCAATGAATTGGAATTATCAACGAAATACATAATAATTCTGAAAATAAGATCATAAATTTTGTGAAAATAAGCTCGTAAGCTTCACAACGTTAAAGCGATTTAATTTCTAACCTAGGGACGGCAAACTGCGTAAAACTAAACAACCCGAAATGCTTTCATTAAAACTCTCATACTTAACAACTTTTACAGCGCATGAATAGAATAATTATGAATCGCGTGCCCTAAGTCAACTTATGTAAACTGTTTTAAGTAACTTATAAAATACTTTTAAAAGCACTCCGTTGTTTTCAAGATTTATACATGACGGTTTAACTTAAACGTTATTTCGCGTATAAATTTTCTAGATTACACAATGGAGACAAAACCTAATTTAGAATTTAATTTAGATGAAAGGTGATTATGTCCCTTAATAATCGAATATTGTTTTAAGAGACCTTAGCTAACTGAAATTAAAGGAAATTTCTGCTTGCCCATGCATTATGTGTATACATTTTTGTAATAGTCTAAGATCCGAACTTAAATCGGCCTTCACCGAGCTGATAATAGAATGAAATATATTTTATAACAAATTTCGTATATTAGAAAATATATTAAAAATGGGTTTGTTAAAAAAATCCTGGACATACTATTTTTAATTATTTTTAAAAAAAATATTTTTTTATTAAATGTTGCAATATCAAGATAATAAGAAAATTTTTATCCTTACTTAAAGTATAAAACGTATAGAATGTGCAGCCGTTGGGCTGTCTATTTACCTGGACAAACTACTCGGTTGTCAGGTAGAAACAAGTATGTCGATGCCAGTTATCTTCACTTGATTGGATAATAGAAAAAATATTTTTATAATTAAAATTATAAATATATATATATATATATATATATATATCAATATAAGCGCTGTATTATTGCGAACACGTTGATATAGAGTTGTCTGCAAAAAATCCGGTCCGGTTTAAAATATTTTTTTAAAAATAATTAAAAATAGTCTGTCCAGGATTTTTTAGCAAACTCATTTTAATATATTTTCTAATATACGAAATTTGTTATAAAATATGTTTCATTCTATTATCAGCTCGGTGAAGGTCGACCTAAGTTCGGATCTTCTACTATAATAACATTCTGACTACATAATAAAAGCACAATAGATGATATTTGAGAAAAGGGAGCGCTTTTCCAAACTAATTAAAACATTTTATTTTAATTTGAGGCACGACTCGCCATAATTGTACAAATTAGACAAACAAATACATATTTCTATAATATAATATATAATAAAAATATTATAACAAAAATTAAAAGACTACCCATTGGATCGATACCAAAAGGCTAAATAGGCAAAATGTCGCGTCAATCGGGGGATGTGAAGCACCTTGCGTGCTGCTGCCGATCCTCTCTTGCGATCAGAGTCGTTGATATTGCGTTCTTTGGCCACATCACATCGTACATGTCATTCCGATAACCACAAATAACTTTACGTGCACGTTCGCACCCGCAATCGAACCGCACCGGTTTTACTGTACGGTTCCCGCATACGCTGCGTCGCGCGATGCCTTTTAATGATCGCCTCGTTAGATTATTCGTATATTCTCTTATGAGGATTTAAAAGCGGAAGAGGATCAAAATTAAAAGCCGGACCAACATTGAAATCGAGAGTGATTTTCTACGAGAACCGGGATTGGAATTTAAAATGACACCAGAATCGGAAACGACAGTGGAATCGCTATCGAAATCGAAAACGGAAACGGAATCAAAATCGGCAAAGATCTATCGATGTGAAAGTGAAGGAATTCATTATGTGCCCAAGCAGGCGAAGACGCAAGTGAAAACTGATTAAATAAATAGCTTACAAAATCGAGTTTTGTTACTACTACCCCCTATGTTAAAGCACATTTCGAGGTTTACATAACTGATTTTTTATTAATATGCCTTATTTTAATCTGACTTAGGTAGTGACATCTAGTTTTAAAGAAAAGTTTAAAAAACCTATAGGGCCGATCTTGTCAAGTTACACAATAGGAAAGTCGAAGTGATCATTGTTGTAGTATACATAGATTATATACCAAAATTACCTTGAAAAACATTCGAATCACAAACGAACAAATAAACAGACTTTCTGATTTGTAATATTGAATTAGTGAACGATAAATGAACGTATACTATTACGACCAAGGTCCCCGTCACCCGTAGAGCGATCTGTCTGATCTGGCTTAGTGTATTTCGAAAAGAATTATTGTTTATTTAGTGATAATTCACCTTTATAGCGTAGCAGGCTCAGCGTAACGTTTTGAAGTGTTAATTATAACTGCGTGTTTTAAAATGCAAATGACGGATCGTGGAAATTTACATGTTGTTGTGTCGAAAGAGGCCTTCACCGTCGTCACGCCGCCCCACATATAGAACTAGAGTAAAAAAGGTATACGCGTGTCCTTATAGTTACATTGCAACTGCCGGTATTGTACGAGGAACTAATGTTATAAATAAATGTGAGTTTGCGCATCGATCTGTGCCGATTATTTCATAAATCACGAAGAAAAAATTGAGCATAATAAATATTTGACGTGATGCCCGTTGTGTATTACCCACTTGACTGGCATCGTTAAAATAGTGAGACATAATGATTTTTGCTTTGGCAAGATGGAGATCGAGACCTATCTCGCACACTGTCTGTGTCGTGCATCATTTGAATTCTTAATTTTCCTAATATAACCTACACTTTATGAGAAAGTTAGCACTTACCGAGCTAAAAGAGGCTATGACATTCTTCAACCACCAAGTGAAAATATGCATTCGGATCAATGGTTCTTATGTTTTGCTAAAGGAAACGGTACAAAATGTAATGGATAATACTTTTAAAAAACAATAACTATAGCATTTTACTTATAAATTGTTTATGAGTTGTACAAAGTATTCAGTGAGTCTCACATTTTGTAATTTAATGTATCATATACATAAAAGAAGTTCAAAACTTACAAACATTTTAAAGACGGGTAACCAAAGATCACAATTCACTACTAGGTATTATCCTCATATTTTTTTTTCGTTTTACTGATATTCAACAATCATAGCGTCAGATTTTGATGCTTAAAATTCGATAAATCAACAATTTCATCCGCATAAGACCTCGCCGATTCTCATATCGCATACATATTAATTTCTTTCGCGACTGTACTTTTCTTTCTATTCCCAACATATTAATTCATTTTGACCGATCACCCTCTTTATATTTTACATTATACACCCAATTACAATCAGTCATACATTTACTTCTTTTAACACAATGATTTTGGTACTTTTACTAACATTCATTTTTATAGTTTTCTCTTTATGGAATTAGCAATTTTGTCTACATTTCTATTAAATGACACGCCGACGGTTTGTTTACTTGATCATCAGCATACAGGAAATACTTGACGAGCATTCACTTAAGTTTACATTCACAATTTTTAAACAATCCAAAGAAACAAATCCTTGAATAGGTTAACAT
The DNA here is from genome assembly GCA_005406025.1 of Eumeta japonica. Lineage (NCBI taxonomy): Eukaryota > Metazoa > Arthropoda > Insecta > Lepidoptera > Psychidae > Eumeta > Eumeta japonica. The sequence continues at coordinate 35,945 of BGZK01002778.1, forward strand.
CTATGATTGACAGACATCGACTAAAGTACAATCAAAAACCGATATTTTCTGTATAGTTTTCGTTCTTGTCATTTTAGTGGAAATTGTCTTGGGTTGTTCACATTAACAGAGATTGCGTGCGCACAAAAACTAAAAGGAAACTTAATTTCGAACGGGGATCTATTGTTTGAGTTTTATCAATCTCAACTAGCCTTGGGGAGGAATGCATTAATATTATATCAATTATTGACTTGAATTATCAAAAGCGTAAATATAAGTTTCTTGTTTGGTCAGTCCCTTGTCAACTCGCTCAGTTGAGATACGTCGCGTCTAGAGCGCTCGAGTGCTAATGGGAATTGGGATACAAAACTTTTTCAATGTTCCAACAAATGTTTAATTTCTCTCTGAAGTCCACATACTAATATCGAGCAGGTTATGAGTCCAGATATTACATGAGAAACAAAGTTTTGTTTGTGATTTGTATTTAGATAATGGCAACGAAATTAAACACAAAAATATGTCGAAGGTAGTTGTAGTAACATTCAGGCTGATTGTGTGGTCTGTTTAGGGGGTCATGACGAAAGTGACAGAAAAAGCATAAGATATGTTTTTTAAGTTATTTTAAACTAAGACAAATCTTTAGTAACGGCCTCGTCTATGGGAGATGAATGTAGGAAATTATTTGAAGCTGTCAAAAATGCAAAATGTTAAAATCATTGCCCGCTAGTATTAAATTGAATGCTGTTAATCGCGCTATATGGAAAATGATAATAGTTCCATTAGTACAGTAAAAACAATAATTATTATAAAAGGGTTAGACATTGACATTAAACATCACTTTTAAAGAGTAGATTAATGGATATATGAAAAAATAAAAATATATTTCCACAGATGAGCATTTCGTTATTTTGACAAAACAGTTGCCCATCATAAAGTTACTAGCGCTGAGGTATGGAATTGATTTAAATACGTCATAGCATTACTTTATACTAATATAATCAGATATATGTTGTCAGTGCGTATCAAATCGTCGTATATCAAAAGCACTCAAAGCGATAAATCGATTTGAAAATAGGAAAAACTTCTTTTGTATTAATTTACAAAAAGGCGTGTCGGTTTATTAATATTAACCGAGAGCGCAGTAAAATAAAAATAAAATAACCTTTTTACTATTCAAACCACTGTTTAATATCACTCTGAAGTCCCTATGCTAATACTCAACTTAAGGAACACTGTATATCGCATACTGTATTTAACAATACTGTATATAGAATATTGTATTTTATCACAGTGGTTTTATGATTTAGACGACATTGAAACAGATTTTTCCTTCCGTATTTATAACGCGCTATGGTGACGTTCTATTGCGACAGAAATATTATTCAGAAATATTATTAGCATTTTATTACTTCCTCATTCTAATTTTCGAATCTAAAACCTGTATATTTTTAAGAACAGATAGCAGACATTTAGAACGAAAAGTCGTTAAGAATTAAAAGTTTTGAATACTTAAAGGATTGATACCAAATCGATTTATTTATACTGCTATATAATTATGTATTTGTATGTAATGTAGATCGTTCTCCTTATTATTATTTCAAAATTTCCCGCGCAGTCGCATAGTCGTTTGACAGTTGAGCATTGAAATGTCTTATGGCTATGATATATGAAGGAATGTTATAAGAAATTAAAAGACATTTTAATTTGTAGAGTGCAAGAAGTTGTGAAATAATAGCTTTAGATGTTGTGTCTCTTTTCAGGTAACATTATCATGTTATTTTTGTCGTATAACTTTGTTGCAAAATATTCATACGGGTCTAATAACATTTCTCTTTTCAGAGCAACGCAAATTAGCTTTTTATTTCGAAGAAATCATAAACTGAATCCATTTACAAAGAACACATTATAGAACAACATCTAAAGCTATTATTCCACAAGTTCTTGCACTTTACACAATAAAATGCCTTTGAGTTTCGTATAACCTTCCATCATATATCATAGCCGCCAGAGACATCTCAACTGGCAAACGTCAATGCGACTGCAAGGGAAATTTTGAAATAGCTTAATGGAGTAGAACGATTTTCATTTACATGTACATTAATTAGTTTTGTTAAATTTTTTGATAGATATTCGTTTTATGATTAATTATCCTCCATTTGTCCAATTTTTAAATTTACATCTGTCAATTTGTATGTCCAATCTCAAGAACAGTTAGACCGATCATAATGAAAATTGTTATACAGTAAGAACATGTAATTACACAAATGCTAGGCTGTACATAAATTCGTTGAAAAATCTGTCTATTTGTTTGTCAAAGCTAATCTCTGAAAAGCCTGAACAGATACTAATGAAAGTTTGAATACAAGTATTACCTTGTGGAATAACAAATAAGATACTTTTAACTTATCTGTGTTTACTTCTTCATATATAAAAATGTACACACGGTATTTTTATGAAATTTTATCATATTTCATGACGCACCTAATCTATACTTAATATTTTTTAACCCGGACTTCTATTAATTGTCAACAAATTGTCTGCTTGTGTGTCCACGCCAATCTCCAAACGGCTGAATAAATTGAAATCAAATTTTGTATAGATAGACTATCTCAACGAGCGCCTACTTTTCGCTCTTTTTGTGCCTAAGCCATTAATCCGATTACTGTAAACAGGCGACATGTTGTGCGCACGGAAAATGTCAAAACAATCCAAACATTTGTATCGGGCTCATATGCATATTTGTACTATTAAACCGAACTACTGAATCGATTCACCAATAAGAAGCTGTCTGAATAACATAGATTCATATATATATTTATTAATGTAATACAACATTTCGCGTTGACTTCATCAACTATCAATTCAACATCAACCATATATAATATAGCTTTTGTAATCTGTATGTGAAATTACAGATTACAAAAGCTATATTATTCACAAATAATATGGCTCAAATTTTATTTGATGTTAGCATTTTGCCCGCCTTCATCCAAATTGGAACGGTAGCGAATTCAAAATTGCAAGTAGGACGGGGAACAGAATCGAGAGTCAAGACTAAGAGGGATCGAAATCGAAAATGGGACCAAAGTATAAATCGAGTATGGGATTAAAATCAGAATCGAAATCTATTTAGATTAAGGTGCTGCATAGATGAAGAGAGAGTTTTGTTTTTTCCTCGTTCTCATTAAATGCTTGTTACGAGTTTAATTTTTAGATACATGTTTTTTAACCATTCAAATTAGTATACTATGAAAGGAATAAACGATTGGACGAAATTTTCTCGATAGAATTAAATTTCCAAACAGACCCCGATGAATCAACTACCTTTTTAGCCGTTATTGGAATCGGTAACCGATTTCTTTATACTTCTTTCGCAGCATAATTTTAGCGAAACTGGTAAGACATTTTTTATTTATTAGCGTCGTCTTATTTTAATCGAATTTAATTTGGCTTCGTCTTTTATTCGACTCCACACGCTACAGCCATTTCATTTTTTTATATGCGCTAATAGTAATAATCTCACTCGGTTTACTCATCGACCAGGTAGGTACCCGTTATTGGCGATGTGAACGCGCGGGGACACCCCTGCCTTAAATCAAGGTTAAGAATCAAGAGCGGGACTAGAATTGAGAGTTAAACAAATTTCAAATTTGCATCGAAAACAGAATTGGATCAAAATCAAGAACGTACGGAATCATGATTGAGAGTATGATATTTAAAAAACACGTGTGGCACTCGTGGACTGCCGCGGTAAAGCTATTGCATAGTATTTTTTATCAATTTATGCAATTATAATTATTTATTTATTTTACTTATGCAGTATTTTTTTTGAGGAGGTGCCCTAACGCCGAAACTCTAAGCAGGCATGAGTCACCAGATTGCGGAGCGAAGAGAGGGATTACGCATGCGCAGTAACGCCGATACAACCAATGCCACCTAGAGGCGAGTTGCTGAACTAAAGAGACAAGCGTGATATTTCAAAAAAGTCATTAAAAGTTCTACTATTCATCGATAGATGGCAAAAGTAAAAAGTATCACCGCTGTGCCGGTCGGAGTGGAGGGTGTTAGGTTATTTTCGTTACGGAATTTCTGGATTCGGTCGCCACGCTCAAGGCCCGCGATAGAAGCTATACAATAGCTTAATATTACTATATACCTAATTCTAAAGTTATTATATTTATCAGTATTTTGCTGTTCAATCATACGTGGGCCTAATTTAATTGATAGATGAAAATATGTTTTATAGAATACCATTTTATATATAACCAAGACTTATTAACAACTGTATGCTCCATTTTATACAAATGAGACTTTATTCATTCAGAACAGAATTCAGTACACACGTGTGTTACATAAAGCATTTTAAAGCCTATCACCAAATACCTTGTCATTCAAGCGCAATGATAGAAACTGTATTTAGATGAATTCGAAAAACAAGTCATGTTTAGGTTTCACTTTCAAGCAATATTCATATATATTACTATACATTCATATATAATGATATACTGTTAATGGTAAATTTAGACATTGGTAAAACATAATCAGGCTACTGTTACCATATGTTTATATTTTTTATTCAGAATATTAAGAAATTTACTTCGTGAATTTATTTCTCGATATCAATGTGAGTAATACAAAAATAAACATTAAAAGGTAATATGTAAATTGTATGGAACTATAAAATTAGGATTAAAATGTCCTCGAAGTATGTTTAACAAATCTTTTTATAACAGGCATGTACACTAAGACTCTAAAAACTTAAGGTATGTGGCTTTGAGTAAGGATATTTTTTTCTTTATCTTAAATTGTTACTTACGAAAATTGAATAAACGATTTCTAAAATTGAGGTCAACTCCAGACACAAATAAAAAAATTACAGAAAACAAATACGAAAATTACTTTTGGCGGTACAAAGCCAGTAATATTCCATTCATCTATTAGCATCTTCGATTTGATTCTACTCACGTACTTAATGAGTGTTAATTGCACCTTTGCATACTCACGATTTAGCATAACGAGTTAAGCTATCTACGTTACAAAAGTGCATAAGGTGCTAATAAGAACTAATAATGACGATATTCGAAGCAATCACGAATAATGCGATATAAATAGTTTGTAGTACAGGGATCTTTCTATATTAATGATCACTAACAGGCCGTATCTTCGCGTATAGCTTCGTTTCGATGAGACGCCAAACTTTTCTCTCATGCGAAAATTCGTTATGGTAATTAATGGTGCGCAAGCGTAAAACGTGTAGATTGTGAGCAAATTTTATTACGTTGTTAGCTATTTGGCTAAATCTTGACATAGTTTGATAAGAAACTCGAAAACGTTTGCCTAAAAATGGGATGATTTAACCGATGCTTTTCCCTCTCCCGACATGTCAAAGAACGAGGTCATAAAAGAAATATTACTAACAAGCTGATTTTTAAACTTGTTGCTTGGTACATTTTCGCATAATTACATGGCCCCATTGTCCTACAAAGTATGTGGTGTAATTTACCAACCTTACGCTCGGAAATTATCTGTGTCACGGTAACATTTTCCTCATTATCAACATCTCATCTCATTATAAATTAATATAATGATTTATATCGACTCTATGGCGAACCAAATACGTTTTTAAAATTATGAAAATACGTAGTAATAATAAAAATAAGATAAATGCGTCAATGAGTCAACTACTTTTTATAAATCCTTAGTAAAGTAGCAGTACTTCTATTTTATAGGAATTTACTTTAAAAGTATATAAAAAAAGTAATACAATTTTAAAATAAATATGATGAAATGAAATAATTAAAGAAAATAATAAATGCAGGATATTGATAACGCTGGAATTGTACTTGTAACGTGAATCTAGGTTATATTTCACTGTCTATGGTGAATTAAGATTCCCGCCGATAATAACTGAAAATTTTACCAGATAGCGAGTTTTTTCGTCAGTATATTTTTTTAAGTGCTGCGGAAAAATTAGATCGTTTCAAAGTAAACAGTAACCACGTCAATTTTTCTTCAAAATGTAAGCAATATCCCTTTACCAAATATCATAAAGAGTTGCTTGTTTAACCGTTCAGCTTAATGGGTTAGTAAAGACAGGTACATTTTTGTATTTAAAATATTAGCGCGTATGCATTATATTAAGTATTAAAATAATTAACAAAAGCTAAATAATGCAATTTTGATTTATCCTTTCAACTTGCTTAGGAAACTTTTGTTATTTGTAACTTATTAACATACAGTTAGCATTAGTTTTGTTTCTTAACTTTGCTTTTATTTCAAAGTCTCTGGATAAAATTAATTTCAGCATCTTAATAAAGAGTGAGTGCTTTTTAATACACTGTAATAAAAAGCAGTAAATGTTAACATTAAAGTTTAAGTCTGTAATTTGTCTTGATTTAAATAAATAAAAATCATTCGAACTCAATGACAACGCTAAAACATCAAAAGAAAATGATTCCAATAAGTATCGATGTTAATCAAACAAAACGAAAATTAAACAACAGCGCTAACAATACAGAAAGTGAAACAGCGAAAGAGCTGCAGGCAGAACGTCAGAGACAATGCTCTTTAATTCATGGCGTACGTCACTGCGTGAGACCATTGTAAGAAACTTACGCCTATGGAATTCTTAATGATTAATTGT